>CATIWF010221506.1:0-25916 GCA_949630135.1 Balakata baccata
TGATCTGCACTGTCCAGTCGTCACGTGCACGCGATGGGCGTCACGGTCGCGACAGAATGCTGTTAACTTGGCTACTGACTTCTCTTGCACAGCATCGATTGCACGCGATGGGCGTCACGATGTCGCGATGAACTTTTCTTCACACATCAATTTTTCTTGTTTCCTCAACACCTCCAATGGACTCCATTGCCACCTAAAACACCTTCATAACTCAAATCAACATAAAAAATGTCATTCATGCTCCTTTCCTTTGCCTACAACCTAAAATCATGAAAAACTCAATTAGATATTAAATTTATCCATAAATCACATAAAAATAAGAAAACCAAACATCTAAAAGCAATTATAAAACTATAACAAATATGAACATATCACATATACACCGTCGTATACCAGACTAATAAGTAGTGTTACAATTTACAAAACTGATACCAAAACAATTACATAAAATACTATAATATTTTTATTTTAGTAGAAGAAATAAAACAAAAATATATGCAATATAACTCCAAATCCGTTCTCTACTTATACTCCTATATATATGAGTATTTAATTTTTTTTAATTTACTTCACTAATGCCACAATAACAAAATACAAAAGAAAAGTCCAACCCACTTAGAATGGCTGGTACTACTGCTTAGCTCCATATTGTGGGGTCCACTATCAGCGACTTTATATCTACAATGTTTGTTGTTTTATTTTTACTTTAAACTTGCGTGAGAGAAAAATAAATTCTTGCACTGAGTTATACAACTCAGTGATACAATAATTTATAATAGCAATCACTTATAGAAAATATCAAATATAAAATCATTTATCAATATCATAAACTCATAAAAAATATCTTGTTATGTACATATATTAAATCATTATAGACTAATCAAAGGGAAACGAATGGTATGTATTATTTCATGATCCCAAAAAATTCACCGAATTAGAGAAACAATGTGAATAAAAAATATCACACGGTCCCAAGATTTCCACCGGACCAAATATATATATCATACGACCACATGAAACTCATCGAGCCAATAACCCTATTACATGTCAATAACTCCATAGATTGTTGTCTATGCTAATATATGAGCTTAAATATCAAATTTTTGTCAAAATATTAATTTCCATAATATTTCAAATTATTTTATTATTCAAGTAAACAAGACACGAAAATATATTTTTTTGTGTTAATATTTGCTATAAATATTTATTTCTCAATTTCATATTCATCATATAAACTTAAAAACATCATTAAAATCATATTTTAAATATTTAATAATGAAAATTTTAAATTACTGTACAGACCTTAGCTTTCACGTATTGATGTCTACCGGCTCTTTTTCCTGGTCTACCTTTGGCACCGATCTCATAAATGCGTCTGCGCAATAATAATTTTTAATTAACTACAAAGTCATTTTTAACATATATTCTGTTGAAAATAAAACTTTCAAATACTTTCCGCTCTCTCGTATATTAAAATCTCATATCGATATTATCATTTTTCGTTATATGTGTTTGACGCATAATTTGAAACTTCGGTCACCCAATCCGCTTTCCGATGCGACCAAAATTTTTCTAAATTTTTTTTAAATTTTTGTAAACATTTTATTTTCCTTATTTTTCCTACTCCAAACTATTTTTCTTCTTTTACTTTCATTTTTCCTTTTTCTCCGAAAATCTATTTTTCCACTCAAAAATTCCTATTAATTTAATAAATACTTTAAAAATTCCAAATAAATTCCAATGATCTTTTCAACCCATTTTCTTATATTTTTTATCATCAATTTTACCAAAATAATATTCAATAATTTCCAATAAATTTTTCAATAATTAGGCCAACAATCTAAAAATTTACCAAAAATTCTATTAAATATTTCATTCATTTCAAAAATTATTTTCCACTTCCAAACACTTCATTTAACTCAATTTTCATCATTTTATGGCACAAATTCTTCAAAATAATTTTTCAAAAATTTAGCCATAATTATGGAAAATTTCTAAAAATTCTACAAAAATTGCTAAAAATTATTTTCATCAATTTTTCACCATATCTATATTCCTCAAGTCTGATTCAATTCATTGTCCATTTTTATTTAATTTTTTCATAATATTCCTTCAAAACCTTAATTCATTCTTTTTACAAATTCAACATAAAATACACCACCAAACTAAAATTTATTCAAAACAATAATTCAAATCAACTTAAATCAATGAAAATTTGAAAGAAAAGTGAAGAAAATCTCACCTCAAAATTTCTTGAAATTTTTGAGTAGAAAAATGGATTTTTGGAAAAAAAGAAAAAATAAAAGAAAAAAGAGAAAAATAGTTTGGAGGAGGAAAATTAAGGAAAATTTAAAAAATTTTGGAAAAATTTTGGTCACACCGGAAAACGTGTTGAGTGACCGAAGGTTCAAATTATATGTCAAATGCGTGTAACGAGAAATGATAATATCGATATGAGATTTTGATATATAAGAGAACGAGAAGTATTTAAGAGTTTTATTTTCAACAGAATATATGTTAAAGATAACTTTGTAGTTAATTAGAAATTATTGTTGCTCATATGCATTTATGAGACTAGTGCCAAAGGCAGACCGGAAAAAAAAGTCAGCAGATATCGATACATGAAAATTGAACACTGTACAGTAATTTATAATTTTAGTTATTAAATGTTTAAAATATGATTTTAATAAAGTTTTAATTTAAATGAGTTTATACGATGAATATGAAATTGAGAAATAATTATTTATGGTAAATATTAATACAAAAAATATATTTTTGTGTCTTATTTACTTGAATGATAAAATAGTTTGAAATATTATGGAAATTCATATTTAACAAGAATTTGATATTTTAGCTCATATATTAGCATAGACAACAATCTTGGGAGTTATTGACATGTCAATAGGGTTATTGGCTCGATAGATTTCCTGTTGCCATATATTATACTTTACGGCCCAGTGAATTTCCTGTGGTCGTATGATACATATATTCAGTTCGGTGAATTTTTTGGGACCGTGTGATATATTTTATTCATATTATTTTTTTTGATCCAGTAGGTTTTCTGAGATCATGAAATAATATGTACCACTCATTTTCCCTGTTATTAGTTTATGATGATTTAAGATATGGGCATGATAAGATATTTTTTATGAGTTTATGATATTGATGAATAATTTTATATTTGATAATTTTTATAAATGACTTATATTATAAATTAATGTACTATTGAATTGTATAACTTAGCGCAGTAGTTTGTTTTTCTGTCGCGCGAGTCTAAAGTAAAGATAAAGAGACAAACATTGTAGATATAAAGTCGATGATAATTGATCCCACAATATGGAGTCAAATAATAGTGGTAGTCATTCCAAGCGGATTTGTCTTTTCTTTTGTATTTTGTTATTATGGCATTAGTAAAGTAAATTAAAAAAAAATTTAAATACTCATATACAGGGTAGTATCAGTAGAAAACGGATTTAAAGTTATATTATATATACTTTTGTTTTATATATTTTTCTACTTAAATAAAAATGTTATAGTATTTTATATAATTGTTTAAATATTTTGGTATCGGTTTTGTAAATCGTAATACTACTTATCAGTTTGGTATACGATATTATATGCGGAAGGATGACAAGTGTTACAATCATATTGTAATTAGTCTAAGATGGTGCTAGAGTTGTCAAAAGAGTAAAATATCAAAATTTTTTTGTTAATTAAGCCTAAAATAAATGTTGAAATTTCCTCTTCCCCCAGCTGTAAAAAAAGGCATACATAGGGAAAGTAAAAAGCCTAAAGCGGGAGGAAGGGAGAGAAGGAAATTATTTCGAAAATTTTTAATTAACTGAATCACAAGCTATGTGCACTACAACTTTTTGATTAAATGCAAAATTATAAATCTTTTTTATTTAAATTTGATGAGATTGAGTTTATGAATTTCAGCAGATTTAATTTTAAGTTTAATTTCTTTTTGAGAAGTTTGGTTTTACTTTGAGTCATAATATATATATATATATATATTGATTTTTCACAACCACTTTATGCCGGATGACCTAAATGAACTCTTGTTTTGAGGTCCACTTTATTTACATATTTTAGAAATATGAAACCTTCCATTCTTTAATGTTGACATGTCAACATTGAATTCATAAAATAAATAAAACTAAAAAATATTTTATTGAATTAAATGACAAAAACAAAAAAAAATACAAAAAATTGAATATATTGTGTTAAGTACTGGCAATGTTGCAATAAGTGCCCTCATTACTCCCTAAAATATTTTCTAATATCCGGTTTGGTTTCTATAAAATTTTCTTATACATATAATATTGTGCCCCCATTTAAAATAGTCAAATTTAATTTTATATATTTTATATAGTAAGTTATTAAAATATACAAAGAGATAAATTAATTTCTAGTATTTCTTATTTTATTTTCTCTTTTTCACTTTTTTTTATTTTAAACCTTTTTTTTTTCTTCACTCACTTTTTACTCTTTATTTCTTACTTTCATTCTCTCTGCTACCGCGGTCAATCCTATAACTTTTATTTTCTTTCATTCTTTATTTGGCCATGAAAGAAAACAAGCGATGAACCACTAAAAATTGGCAAAAAGATAAAATTTATTACATAAAAAGTCTATCTCCTCTCTATAGAGCAATAATATTTAGAATTCATATCAGAATGTGAAGCTTTTATTTTTTTGTCTACCAAAATATATAGTTTATTTTGATAATTTATTATTACCATTTTGATTATTTTAATCTTAATCTCATATATTTGTAAATAATATTTCATGCTTATATTAGTTATTTTTTTATTATATTGTTTTTTTAGAATATTAATAATTAATTTTTTACAGAGATTTTTATTTTAATATTATATAACATATCTTCTCAAAGTCATTTTTGAAATAAAATTTATAAGGTATATTTTTTAAAAAAGTTCAAAAGTCATGTATTGTTTACTTATGCAATTCATTACAAATAAATTTGTATTAATTTTTTTTATACATCAACTGTCTTTATAATTTTTAATTTATTATCTATTAAATTAAGTTTGCCCCAGAATAAAAATTCTAAATCCATCCAGCATAACTAGAGCAGGTTAAGCAGAAGGGGAAAAAAAAAAGACAAAAACCTTTTTGATAACTGTTTTTCTATCTAAATTCATATTATTGTTTATCTATCTTATATATATATATATATATATATATATATATATATATATAATTACGAACGACTCTAACTTCAATTATATGAAAACTGTTTTCATGAAAAAACAAATCTAACTTATTGATAAAATTCTAAGTTTTCAAATCAAAATGATGGGAAAGTGGCATGAAGCATATGAAGTTTCAAACAGTAAGGAAAAAAGAAAAGAAAAGAAAATGGTGATGATTATGTCACCAGTTTGAACACAAAAATGAAGAAAAAGTTGTTCCAAAACATAATAATTCTCAAATCTGCGCGAACTCATCACTGCAACATTTCATTTTCCTTGCATGCTATGATTTTTCGCTGCCCCTTCTTATCTAATTAAATTAAATAGAGACCACATAAGTGAACCCAAAATTAATTATTACTACTAAAGTACACTTTAAGTAATTATTATTTCATATAATTTCATGAAAAATTTTACGATATTGAGTTATTTATAGATGTATGGTTTGGAGAGTATCTGTAATAGTACTTTTTTATTTGTAATAGTGCATTTTATTTTAAATAGTATCTTAAAGCATTTTAAATATAGTTTGGCTCGGACAATCCTTTTTTAAACTAACTTTTGATGTTAAGTTTAAGAATATTTCTAATAACACTCTTTATTTTAAAGAGCATATTTGATAGATTAAAAAGTATCTTCAAGCATTTTTAAATATAAAAAGTGAAATTTTTTTTATAAGTTCAATAAATTTTTTATATTTTTACTATTTAGTTTACTTGATATCATAAGTAATACACCAATAAAAAAATAGAATATGCATAAAAAGTAGATATATATTAATTACAATTAGAATATAACGTAAAGTTTAACTCTTTAGATATAAAAATATAGAGTTGATCAGCGACAAACACATGATTTACAATGAGTGAGGGCTGATAATAAAAATAAATAATATTTATTTTATAATATAAAATATGAGAAAATATAAACCAACAATAATTTAGATAAAATTATATTTCATTACAATAATCCTTTTCGATATGCCATATTTTGAAACATTTGAATGATATCTTCAATATCAATGGAATTTAATATTTTTCTCAATATATTTAATCAAACAATTATTCATCAATTCATCTTCAAGTCGGTTGCGTGATGGATTATTAACAATTTTCATTGCAGAAAAAGCACTTTCCACAGTTATTGTTACAGGTAAGGTCAAAGCAAATTTCACCTGTACATACGATACTTTTTCAATTGAACCAATTTCTTGGAGAGTTCACTTACACTTGTAAGGTTAGAAAATTGATCATTTGATCACATATCCATAATATAGCACTCAAGTTGATACCCAAGTGCCATTAACTCTACTACTGAAAAGTCATTTGGATAAAATTCAGTAAATCTGATAAACTTTCTCTTATCAAATATTGAGAATGAAACACTTGGTTCAAGACATGATATGCACAACAACGACTCAGTATGCACCTCATCAAAACAATTGCTTAACTCTTGAAGTTGCATATCTATCATTGTATAAAACAATTCAACATGATAAAAATGAAGGTTGCTAGCTTCCTTAATGTTTTGACGGGATCTTCCTTGAACTACATACAAATCCTCCATATTTGGAACAGTGATATTACGCTTGATGCAAAAAGAAGTTACTTCCTCCAATAGTGGTTCCCATCCTTCCTTTCTCATTTGTTGAAGCAACCGCTTAGTAATCTTTACAACATTCATAGCATTGACAATATTTTGGTCATTTCTTTGTAATGCTTGTGACAAATCACTTGAAACTCCTAAAATATTTTTCATCAAGAATAAGCAAAATATGAATTCAAAACATTGAAGAAATTCTATAATATAATCTGCTTGAGCTCTTTGCTTTGGTATTTTTGATTCATTTCCAATAGCCATAAGCACTTCAATTGTTGGATCATAGTGACCTTAAGGTGATTGATCTTTGTTTTGATCATGACAATTAAATTAAATGTTATTAATGTCTTCATTTAGTGTTGTTTTGATAAAATCAATTGGACTTGATTTGCTTAATGAACAAATCGATCAAATGTTGAATGACAGTTTGCTCCTCGAGAAAGGTAGTTTGCTCCTCGAGAAAACGTTCTCCCTCGAGAAATGTTCAATTCCAGCATTCCAAGCTTCAAGTCAAAAGTTTGAGAAAGTTTTCCTAACAGGAAAATATGGTTTCTCGACTAGAAAACGTGTATTCATGACTAGAAAACTCTTGTTACGACCAAAAAATTTGACCGAAACTAGTCGTTAAAGAATTGTTGAAGAAAAAACACAAATCCAAGGCTGCCGCGTCTAAGGCTCCAATGGATATATAAATTTTTTGATCGGGAAACATGGTTTTCCGACCGAGAAACTGTCTCTGTCAGACAACTTTTAAACATTTATCTTTAGAATGTTAGAAATAGTTTTGACACCATACATAATGACTAATTTGAAATTAAACATTATAAATTAACCTCCAAAAGGCCTTAGAACTTAAGAGCTTAATTTTAAATATGCCAAAACTCTTGCAATTTTATTTCTTATTTTTTTTTTGTAAGAAAGGTTTAAGTGTTTATCTTAAACACTTTGGTATAGGTTATAAGAATGATCATAGCGAGAAAAACTCTTATTTAGGTTGTGTGTGAGCCTGTGAAAAACATAAAGGAATTGGTTGTTGTGTGAGCTATTAAAAAACAGGGGATTTGGCTCCAGTGTAAGCCTTGAGAAAACACTTAGTTATGGGTAAATTAGAAAAACTCTTTAGTTGTGAGTTAGCTTAGGAAACTCTCTTGTATCACTAGTTGAGATAGTTGAACTCCTAATTGCGGTTAGGGAGATGAGTAGAGTTTGTTAACACCCAAACCTCTATAAATTTTTGTATCTATTTTTCTTTTGCTCCTTTACTCTCTATCTTTTATTTGCATATTGCTCAAACACGCAAAGAAATCCATTAAGCAGAAAATTTCTATTTGGCACCAAGTCAACCCCCTTCTTGGTGCACAATCTTCTAACAATTGGTATCACAACATTGGTCTCTTTATTCAAAGCTTAAGTGCGAGAGAAAAGATCGAGATGGTGAAGGGTGAAATTAGCAATCATTTTCCTATTTTTTAGGGTTCTAACTTTGCTCAATGTAAGTTTCAAATAGAGCTCTTTATGGATAGTGAGTCCATTGATTTGTGGGACACTATGTACAAGGAGTAGAAGCTACCAACTAAGGAAGTAGAAGGTGGAGAGGAAGAAATTTCTCGGGATGATTGGTCTAATGCTTAAAAGAAGGCAAATGGACGAAACAAAAGAGTAATGACAAATCTTACTGCTGCCATTCCTCAAGAAGATGGCCTCAAAGTGATGCATTTTCGAAGTGCTTGTAGCATTTGGAAAACCTTGGAGAACTTCTATGAAGGAACCAAACAAGTCAAGTCAATGAGGATCCAATTGCTCATGTTCGAATATGAGCACTTCAAAATGAAGTCTTTTAAATCTGTAACTGATATGACCAACCAGCTTCTCACTATTGTCAACAATTTAAAAAAAGCTGGAAAGCATCTTGAGCATAAAGACATCAACAACAAAATTTTAAGAAGTTTTCCCATCAAGGAGTACAGGTCAAGAGTTGCTACCATTGATGAAGCCAATGAAGATTTAGGCACAATGTCTACCGATGTGCTCATTAGCAAGCTTCTCATACATAAGATGGTTTTAGCAAAAGACAAGGAAATGGAGCTTCAAAAGGAGAAGAAGGCTTTAGCTTCTAGAGCTTCAACTTCAAAGTGTTATGAAGATGAAAGCTCTAGTCAAGAGGAAATGAGTGAAGAAGATAGTGATGAAAAGATTGTCAATCTTATAAGAAGATTAAAGCTTAAAGAGAAGAAGAGGTATGATAACAACTCTAATAAATCCTCTAAGTACTTAAGGCAAAAGAGAAGTTCCTACATGAAGCAAAGAAGACATGAGACTTCAAAGGATGAAATCTCCTCAAATGAAGGAGAGTTTGTCACCACTTACTTCATGGCTCTACAAGAGGACTAAAATGAGGTATGTTCTACATCTCAATCTCACAACAATTTGCTTGACATGCTTGATGATGATCATGATGATGAAATCATGAACCTTGAAATTGAGAAATTTAAAAAGAAAAGTGTTTTTCATAGAAATAAATATTTAAATTTGAAAAATGATTTTGATGAGTTATAAAAGATTATTTTTGAGCTTAAAACATCTAATGAATCTCTTAGAAAATCATTGGATGATCTTTCATCAAAACCTTTAACCTTTTCTTTGCCTAAAGAAAATAATATTTTAAAAAGTGAGGTTGAAGAGCTTAGAAACTCAATTTCAAAATTTCACAAGGGAAAGGAAAATTTGATGCACTTATTGTATCTCAAAGACATTCTTTAATAAGATATGGTCTAGGCTTCAATAAAGCTTTAATATCATCATCTCAACCAAGCTCAAAATGTGTTAAGACTAGCACACCACAAACCTCATTCATTAAGGTAATTGGCTCTAAAGCTAAAGATAAGGCCCACACCAAAACTACTATTCAAAAGAAGAATAGTAAGAGCTCACATGGTTCAAAAGGGAAATCTCAAAAGATCAATCATGCCTTCTTGTATAAAAGGCATGCATATAAAGTTACACATACCACACAATATTGTGCTTGCTCACATTCACATTATTTTCATATTGTGAAACCTAAATCCCATGCAAAGTGGCCAGAAACATTTAAATCCAAGCAATGCCACTATTGCATGAGATTTGGGCATATAAACAAGCATTATTTTATGAGAAATGCTCATTGAAAACCTTTTAGAGCTAACTCCTATGGACCCAAATTTAAATGAGTACCAAAAATTGTTTAATTTTTTTGTAGGTTACCTATAAGAGGTCAAAGGTACATGCTCAACAATATGTCTTCTCTCAAATGATCAACCCCATTAAACTAAAATTTGACATAAAGTAAGTGGGAGCTACTTAAAAAAAGATCATAAGAGAAGAATTCAATCTCTATGAAAAAGTGCCTCAATATAATGCAATGGTCTTCATATGGATAAATATTCTCTAAACTCAATTTTTATGCTTTAAGTTGCTATACTTATCTTGATGTTTTTGATACATGTTTGTGCATCTAGCAATTTGTATCATTTGTTAGCAATTGATAACATTTGCTAGCAATTGATAACATTTGCTATCATATCCTTGTTATGTTTTTTGAGTTTTTTTATGCATTAACTTTTTGGTATCATGTTGTTTAATCTTTTAATATTCTCCTTTTCTTCTCTCTTTATGCCCTATGTGATTGATCATATGCTATACTTGTTTACATTCTTTTTGATCTTGACAAATGAGGAGAAATATAAGAAAACATAAGCAAAATGTAAGAACATAAAGGAAAAGAGATATTTAGAAAACATAAAAGGGGAGATATCTAAAAAATGTGATTTTTTTTAATAATGGAACATGATAATCAAAACGGATTGCTTTGAAACTTGACATAATTGCTTTTCAATATGTTAGCTTCTTTTTTGTATGCTCAATTTTATTTTATTTTCTTAGTTTGATCCTATACTATACTTGCTTATATTCTTTTTTATCTTGATAAAGAGGGAGAAATATAAGAAAGCATAAGTAAAATATAAGAACATAAAGGGGGAGAGATATTTAGAAAACATAAAAAGGGAGAGATCTAAAAAGTGTGATTTTTTTTTAATAATGGAACATGATAATCAAAATGGATTGCCTTGAAACTTGACATAATTGCTTTTCAATATGTTAGTTTCTTTTTTGTATGCTTAATTTTATTTTTTTTCTTAGTTTATTTGTCAAAATAAAAAAAAAGGAAATTATTGAATTTAAGATGATTGATCTCTATTTTAATCCTGACAATCAAATTAAATATTATTAATGTCTTCATCTAGTGTTGTTTTGATAGTCTACAAAGTTTCAAGTCAATTGGATTTGATTTGCTTAGTGAACAAATTGGTCAAATATTGAAGGACAGTTTTTCTCTCAGGAAAGGCAGTTTCCCCCTCGGGGAAAAAGGTTCCCTTTTAGGAAGTGCTCAATTCCATCATTCTAAGCTTTAAATCAAAAGTACCAGAAAGTTTTTCCGACCGGAAAATATTGTTTGCCGACTGGGAAACATGTTTTCATGACTAAGAAAATTGACTGAGACTAACCTTTAAAGAACTGTTGAAGAAAGGGACAAATCTAAGGCTGCCACGTGCAAGGCTCTAACGGATATATAAATTTTTCGACTGGAAAACTGTCTCTGTTAGACAACTTTTAATCATTCATCTTTAGAATACTAAAAATAGTTTTGGCACTATATGTAACAGCTAATTAGAAAGTAAACATTATAAATAGACCTCTAAAAGGACTTAGAACTTAATAGCTTAATTTTAAGTATGCCAAAACTCTTGCAATTTTATTTCTCAATTCTTTTGTAAGAAATATTTAAGTGTTAACTTTAAACACTTGGATATAGATTGTAAGACTGATCCTAGTGAGAAAAATTTTTGTTTGGGTTGTGTGAGCCTATGAAAAACACAAAAGAATTTGTTGTTGTGTGAGCTATTAAAATACAAGGGATTTGAGTCCAGTGTAAGCCTTGAGAAAACACTTAATTGTGGGTAAATTGGAAAAACTCTTTAGTTATGAGTTAGCTTAGGAAACTCTCTTGTATCTCTAGTTGAGATAGTTGAACTCCTAATTGCGGTTGAGGACATGAGTAGAGTTTATTAACACCTGAACCTCTATAAATTTTTATGTCTATTTTTCTCTTGCTTTTTTACTTTCTATCTTTTATTTGCATATTACTCAAACAATCAAAGAAATCTATTATTTAGAAAATTTCTATTTGCCACCAATTCAACTTGGTGCACCATCTTTGTAAGAGGTTAAACAAATAAATAAAACTCATCAATGTTCTATAGTGAGAACCCCAACGTGTTACTCCAACTTGATTTAGTGATACTTCTTGATTCAATCCCCTCCCAAACAAAACTTCACCATTACAAATTCCTTGAATAACTTGGTCGAATTTTTTTTCTCGAAGCATGTCTTTACGTTTGCATGAGGCACCAACAAAATTTGTTACCATAAAAAAAACTTACTAACTTTGGGTGACTTTCAACTACAAATATAAGTGTCAATTGAAGTTGATGAGCAAAACAATGAACATAATATACTAATGGATTTTCCATCATTATCATACTTTTAAGACTATTGAATTCCCCTTGCGTATTGCTAGCTCCATCATAATTTGTTCCTCGTAAACTTGAAATACTTAAATCGGGTCTAGAAAAAAGAGCATCAATATTTGTTTTCAATGACAAAGCAGTAGTATCACTAACATGTACAATGCTAAGAAAACGCTCAACAACACACCCTCTTTCATCCACAAAATGTAAAGTAACTGTCATTTGTTCTTTCATAAATATATCACGAGCTTCATCAACTAAAATAGAAAAAATTTCATCACCAACCTCTTTAATGATTCCATTTCTAGTCTCAACTACAAACGCATTTATAATATCCTTTTGAATTCGAGGTGATTTCAATTTCAAATTTTTAGGAGCATTACTTAATGCAACTCTTTTAATTTCATCGTTATGGTAAAAAAAAAAAATTCTAAGAGCTCAAGAAAATTTTCCGGATTACTTGATTCATTAGATTCATCATGACCTTGAAAAGCCAACTCTTGATGTAACAAAAATCTAACAAATCAATTGATGCAATCAATCTAATGTGATAATGTAACGCCCACAATTTAGGGCCTAGAATTCATGCAGATTTTTTAGGGGTATTTAGTAATTAAAAGTAACGCCCATAAATTTGGCTTATTTTATATTTTGGTGGGAAGAACCAAATCCCACTTAGGAAAGGTCATCTCGCGATCAGGAAAGGTTTCCTACTTAAGACACTTGTTTTCCCGGTCGGGACTCGCTTCTAGTTTGCACGATATAAATGTGTTTTTGCATCTTACTCCGCATAAATTAGAAACCTAGCTAACACCTGGATACCTTAGACACTTTAAAAACTCTCTGATTCATTCTCCTTCACCTAAACACCTGAAAACACAATTGGGATTATTGTATCAAGGATTTATTAGGATTTTTGGTGTTTTTCATCAAGAACACGAGTCATTAGCTAAACAGCCCTTGGAATCGGATTTGTTCATCTCTATCCTTGACTTCTAGAGGGGGCATTCAGTAAGTATCTCATTCTTTAACACTCTTAGATTGGGTTTGATGGTTTATTTAATTAGGGTTTTCCAATATTTTGAATTGGTAACCGTAGAACAGAAGGTATAGAATGGTTTGTGACCATTGATTCATATGTCTGATGCTATGGAATGGGGTAGAAAACGGTAACAGATACCAGAACATGAGAGAAAAGTTAGAATGAGGATTTTCGGCTCCATTGTTTAAGGTTTGTACATATAATCATGTTTATTCGCTTTCTGGCTGCATGATTGCTAGTGAATAAGTATTTTGGAATGTTATGCCTCTGATAAATGCCATGAATAATGATTCGAATGGTTTGGACAGAATGGGATGAATTGATGACATAAATTATTCATGTTTTTCATATGAAATTGATGAAATAAGACATTAAGTGTGGCATGTTTAGAATGACCAAATGGTATGCTTAGATGATAAATGATATTCTAGAAATTGATTATATGTCTTGGAATCATGAAATTTGGGTTAGCATATGGAAATTGGGATTTCCCTTGCTAATGTCGGGCCTTTTCTGGTCGAGAAAGGGGAGTCCTAGTTAGGGCTCACGCGACCCCAAGCCTGCACAAGCCCATGATGTGCAAGGCCAGTGACACCACGGCTGTAGCAGCACACCATAGCATGCCAATGCGTATATGATTTTAGATATGGTAATATTGAAGATATACATGTGCCTTATCTACCATGAGATAATTGTGATAATTTAGCTGAATATTGTGAAGTAATACCCTATGTGCTATGGCATGACATGAGATCATTGAACATGTATATGATGATACATGGGTTATGATGTGATATGGTATAAGAATAATAATATGTTACCATGTATATTTATGTTGCCATGCGATATCATGAAAATACTATCTTATGAACATGGGATATTATTCATACGAATAAAGTAGAATTTACTAAAATTGCCCTTACTTGTACTAGGATTGACTATAGGATAAATGGTGCACCATTAAGGCTGGTTATGGTACCGTAAGATTTTTCATGTGCTTTTTATTAGGCAAAGTGGCTTCAGCTCTGAGAACACCCTTGACCCATTATGGTAGCAATTATTTTATACAGTTATGAGTCAAGTTGGCTTCAGCTCCGAGAGTGCTCTTGACTCAGGTTCAGATATAAATAGTTATGATAAGATGGGTAGGGTGGCTTCAACTCTGAGAGTTCCCCTATTCACAACCCATATCCAATAGTCTAGTATAGAGTAATTGGGCAAATGAAATGAATAAATGGGAAAAAGGAAAGATTGCTTTACAATGGTTTATGATTTTAGGTAAAGGTTTCTGCTTACAAGGTATGCTAATGTAATGCTATAAATTGTTTGACATTGACATATGAATTGTGTGATATTTGGCATGGTAACATGATGATGATCGATATGAATTGGCTTATGTAAGACTTATTATAATGTGATATTATGACTTTCATGTAATGAATGAAATGAGTTGAATATGTATGATATGCATGATAAAATTTATATGATTATATGTACCATTAAGCTTGGATAGCTTAGAGTGTGGGTTTTCTGCAAACAGGTCTGGAGCCTTAGGAAGAGTTGACGCAAAGAAGTCAAGTCAGATAGAGCATCTAGAATCAGAGTCAACTCATTATGCATTTTACCTTATTCATGCATTTCAGGATGTTAGACATTGTTTTAGTATAGTTTGTGGATTATGAACTTACGGTTTCAAGGTTTTTGTAAGATTATTTTATTTTGGGCATGCTTAGCCCTAGTTAACAGATTTATTGATTTCAGATTATTTTAATAGTGTGAATGTATGATAATTACACATATGATACATGTTATCATGGAAAAACAAATGAACGAAGTCATGAAATAAAAAAAATAATAATAATAATGCTAAAGGCTAAAAAAGGGAACTATAGCTAAAAGTTCAGTATTATGTATGCAGTAGTACTCTCGTATAGTAGACTAGTATACTATATGAGAGAGTGTTACAGATAATCTAACTAACTTTGTTCAAAATGATTAGAAAAACAAACTTCTATGTGTTGTCGGTGATGCACTAGATCCTCATAAGCACGCACACAAATGTTATGAGTACTATTAGGATCTCCAACATGAATATCAAATCTATTTTACTTTTTCCAAATTTTAAATCCCTCCCCTACGAAGGAATCACCACTCCCTTACTCTCATGATTAGGTTTGAAAAGATAACAAGGTAAGCAAAATGCAACATATTTTGATATGCTATGTTCCAACCAATTGCTATAGTCATTGAACCGTGCATATACAAATTTACGCCTTTGTTGTCCAAATAATGTATAAGGAAAATCATGATTTCTAGGTTGACATGGGTCTTTTTGTAAACATGTTCTTCGAACCTTCTTTTTAACATTAACATCATATTCATATATATTTTTTCTTAATCCTGGGTCAGCAATAAGCTCATCTAAATTAACCTCTAAGTAAGAGGAACTTGAAGTTGAACCTATTTTTATAGATTTTTTATTGCTCTGAATCATTCTAAAATATTTCTCCATTCTGAAATAATAAATTTCAATATTTAATTGACATTTTTTAATTTCACCAATCAATAATATAATAAATCAGCAAAAGTTTTAACAATTACCTATTAATTTGGTGATAGTATGCGTACAAGAACTTTTGTAGATATTCTCCTCTAATTTCCCTTCAAGTTTCTAGTCATCACTAAGTAGAAAGAATAAAAAAAAATAATTAAAATGGAAAGTGACAAAAAAAAATAAATGAAATAAAGAAGTAAACTCAATTTAAGAGAACATTACATGGCTTCATTTAGAGTAATTTCCATGATAACAACGAGAATAAAAGTGGCATCAATAAAAAATTTCAGCACTTAATTTAATGGATTATAGAAATACAGTGTAATTATGGCATAATGAAGAACTAATCATCTACAAATTCAACAATTTGTGAAAAATGAAAAGGATATAAAAATGGATACATTTCGATTCTTACATCTATGAAATTAGGATTGCACTTTGGGAACTAACTCTCTCCATATTTTTTCATTTTAAATGTGGACAATTTGGGAAGTTCGGTGAATATTTTGTGGTCCCGCAGGGCTGTTGAAGAAGAAAAAGTGGTTGAGAAAAAGAATTAGTAATGAGAGTTAAATTTGAGAAAGTGAAACTCTCGTAAATATTATCAACTTTCCTCGACCAAACTCTTAAATATTAAGTTCAAACTCCTACACAAATACTAAATATATTATTATAAAAAAAAATTTGAAAATTTCAGTGGAGGCTTAAGCTCTCTTGGAACTTAACCGTGTCCACCACGGAGTTGAGACTCATTTTATGAAATAATTTTTTAAAATAAAAAAAAATGTAACACAAATAAAGAATATATTGGAGATGTTCTAATTAACAAAGATAGACCACCTTATCTATAAAAAATTATTTTTATAATAATAATTTCATACTTATAAAATGATAATTATTTTTTAATTAATATGATAATATATTATACATTAGAATTTACAAATAAATACATAAACAACAAAAAAATTCCACATCAACGAAACCTAACCAAACCAAACTAAACTAAACTCAAACAAAAATTAACATTGATTGATGCCCTAAAATTTGGGTAGACATGCATAATGGATGTGTCCCTTTGTCTTAAGGGCAATGCTTTAGCCTTTAGCAGTGGCATATTGATAATTCGTGTCGTTTTGTGATAGTTTTGGACACAGAGACCTAAACCACTGGACGTACTTACGTAACAATATCAGACTTTCATAGGACAACCAAGGATTTGGATGCTTTTATTTACACTAAAATAAAAAATGTACACGTAAAAGGACCTAACGTACTACTTTCCTTTCAACAGCAACTGTGCTACCACTAAATTAACGTCAAATCTGCATATGAAAACATAAAAGATGAAAGATAAGTGAATTATAAATAAAATAAATTATGAAAAATTTAATTGTTATAATTTGTATAGTTGGGATACTACCAGTGAAATTCATTTAATCGATATTCTTCGGAAACACTTTGAACCTAGTATAAATTTTAATAGGATTAGATCCAAGCTCATAATCTGTCATTAAATAAAAATTCATTAATTTATTGAAAAATATTCATTAAATCAATAAAAAAAATTCATTACAAATAAAGTAAAGTTTTATTAGTTTATTGAGAATATTCATTCGAATAAACTGAAAACATTCATTACAAATAAATTAGAAGTTCATTAATTTTTTTAAAAATATTCATTAGTTTATTAAAAAAAATTTATTACAAATAAAGTAAAAATTTATTAGTTTAATGAAAAAATTCATTACGACTAAATTGAAAATGTTCATAATAAATGAACTAAGAGTTCATTAGTTTATTGAAAAATGTTCATTAGTTTATTAATAAAAGTTTATTTTTTATATTAATACAAGTTCATTTTATTTTTGTGTACTTAATTTAATAGATATTTTTTGTGTATTTTAATTTGTACGTATGAATTCATTAAATCATTTTCAATGAAATTCAAAATGTAACAAAAAAATCGAGTCAAAATGTATTGAAAAAATAATAAACCGAGACAAATAGCATCTAAAAACGAAAAAAATACAAAATAATTGTTGATTTTATTTTAACATAAAATGAATATTTATCAATAAACTAATAAATTTTTTCTAATAATTAATGAACCTATATCAATAAATAAATCTGTATAAGTTTGTTTTATTTACAAAATTGCTACTGTATATTTATTACTTCTCTCACACATATTTAGTCCATAATATTATGTGGACCAGATTCTATTATAATATAATTTGCAATACAAAAGCATACAATAATGTTTATTAATACCTATAAGGTATAACACCATTAATATTCATTTTTAATAACATGACTAAATTTTAACTTATTTATTGATACCTATAAAATAATAAGAATTGTAAGTTTTCATATTCGAATATTCAATCAGACCTATTATATATATATATAAAAACATAATATGATATTAATATATTGTTTTGGATTATAATATAATCCACATATATTTTAATAAAAAATAAAATTAAAATCAATAGAACGGGTAAAAATTCTAAGATGTGTATATTATATCCACGTAGGTCTTAGAAATCTATGTTCACTACCAACAACCAAAACTAAGAAGAGATTGACCTTGCCTAGTTTAGGAGCCATTTCTAAGAAATCGGAAGAAGGAAAAGAGAATCGGGAAAAAAAACTAAAACAATAAATTTTTTTTTTTTTTTGCCTTTTCTCATTGGTTTATTGCATTCAAACAGAGTCTAAACAATGTGTAATAATAATAATAATAATAATAATAATAATAATAATAATAATAAAACAAAAAATGTTTAGAAATTAATGTTCATTCTGTTAGAAAATAAGGAATATTGTTAATTCAATATTCGAATAAAATAACAAGAGGAAAGTGGAACAAATCTGAAACTTGTGTTCCATACAATGTCCTTAAAACAAATTCGCTCTCTGCCAACAGTGTTTAGAAAAATCGGCGTTTGTCTCCTAAAATACAATAAATATCAAATAGATGTTGAACACACAACATCCACTTACATCGAACTAATTATATGTTACTCTCTATCACTTTGAGAAGAAAAAAAGAAGAAGATTTTCCTAATAATAACAAAAACTTCAACTCAAAAACTCAAACCAAAAACTCCTATTTATATTAGATGGAGAAAACATGAGATTAATTGCGATTAATCTCTTTAAAGGCTGTCAATTATATCTTTGTAACATTCAAATAATGTTGAATTTAATATTTAAAATATCAAAAAATGAAATTTCAAAAGACAAATCTGGAAAACAATCCACACGGGCATGTAAAATCCACAAGGGAGTGTAGAATCAACACCATGTACACACAACGACACGGCCGTGTGGAATCCACACGGCCGTGCCAGACTTCTGATCATGTAGAACGACACGAGAGTGTCGCTTCAATTTCCAAAAATAAAAAATATAAAAATTGGGCTTGGTCCGGACTATGGAATTTCGGCCTGACATTCGTATACGCAGGTCCCACATTGGCTTATCCCGAACCATGGTGCGAAAGGGAGTCTTCCATGCTATTTTTTTAACCTTATAAGAATGCATTTTACTATATAAATATAAGTCCAACTTAACTTTTTTAGTGATGTGGGACAAACTCTCACTTTTACTTTTCCTTTTTATCTCCTTAGCAAAATACTTAATTTGAGTTTCAATTTCTATTCACAAATTCTCCATTTTGAGCATATGAATACATTAATTCATAGTTCTATTCATAGTTCTTATGTCAATGAATACATATCCGGGTCTTTCTCCCAAAACTGAGTTGTGGGACTCACCCGAATTATCCTCTCAAAATAGCTCATAATCACAATTTTTTCAACAATCCTCCACATGAATAAAATTGAGCGAAAAAGTAAGAAAAACAAAGTATTACTACCTGATAGAGTTTAATGATCGAAATTTGTACATGATAGGTAGGTGTTCCTTTGAACCTTCCCTTATGAAAGTATATTAAATTTACCCGCTGTTCAGTTGACATGATGTCATTGAACTATTTAGTTACTTGAGTAAATATGATACACTTCATACATGAATCTTTCTTGATATAATTCAGTTCTCATTATTATGTTCATTTTGACCCTGAACATCTGTCTGGTTCTATGAGAGTTTTAGAGAATTGAATTTAACACCTTCTCCATTAAAACGGCCCCACTTTACTCCCACATAGGTGATACCTTATACAAATATATCATTAAAAGTATAGTTTAACCTCATTTCTAATCTTCATTGATTTATCCCCTGCAGTGATCTTTCCACGTCTTTACAATTAAGTTGTCCCATTGAACTTACATCTTGGGATCTCCAGTCAGCTAGGTTGGGTTTTCCTTTGTATCGACTTATTATACTCTTACGGGTTTAAGTCTCATTCTTCTTGATAATTTATCAATTTTCTCTCGATTTAACCCTTTGGTTAGTGGATCCGCAATATTATTATTTAATTTTACATAATCAACAGTGATAACCCTTGTTAAAAGCAGTTATCTAATGGCATTAATCACAATGTATGCATATTGGTGGCACGAGACTTTCCCATTTCAGAATATCTTCTAAGAAATAGCATAGTCATTCAGCTTCTTCAGCACATTTGTCTAATGTAGTAAACTCAGATTTCATCGTGGATCTGGCTATAACAGTTTGTTTAGAAGATTTCCAAGCCACAATTGCACCAGCTAGTGTAAATACATAACCGCTAGTGGAATTTGAATTTTTTATATTAGAACTCTAATTAGCATAAGTGTAGCCTTCTAGTACAGCTGGATATCTGGTATAATGCAGTCCATAAACATGAGTATACCTTAAGTACCTAAGCACTCTTACAATTCATTTCCAATGATCTATCCCTGGATTACTTGTATATCGATTCAGTTTACTCATTGTATAAGCAATATTTGGTCTTGTACAACTCATTAAGTATATCATACTGCAATCACATGTGCATATTTTCCTTGAGACACACTTTCTCCTCTATTCTTTGATAGCTGAAGGCTCAACTCCAATAGGGTTCTAGCAATAGTGGTATCATCCTTGTTGAATTTACCAAGTATTTTATCAACATAATGAGTTTGACTCAAGGTTAACCCATATGATCTTCTAGTAATTTTAATTTCTAGAATCACATATGCTAGTTCTATATCTTTCATATCAAACTTTATGTTTAACATATCTTTGGTAGACTTTACCATTTTGTCATTACTGCAACAATGAACATGTCATCAATATATAAACATAATATGACATAACCATCACTCGTATTTTTGACATAAACACATTTATCACACTCATTAATTTGAAGCCACTAGATAGCATTGCACTATCAAATTTCTCATGACATTGCTTAGGCGCTTGCTTCAAATCATACAATGATTTAACCAATCTACATACTTTCTTTTCTTATTCTGAGATATTGAACCTTTTAGGTTATACCATGTAGATCTCTTCATATAAATCTTCATTTAGAAAAACAGTTTTTACATTCATTTGATGTATTTATAGATTGTGCAATGCAGCAATCGCTATAATCATTCTTATTGAATTGATTTTTGTTACAGGAGAATAAGTATCAAAATAATCTAGGCTTTCATTTTGCCTATAACCTTTAATCACAAGTCTAGCTTTATACTTATCAATTAAACCATATGCATTCATCTTCCTTTTGAAGATCCACTTGGACCCTAGAGGTAAATCCACTAATTTCCAAGTATGATTCTGCATGAAGGAATCAACTTCACTCTTAATAGCCTATTTCCATAAAAGACCTTCTGAAAAGTTTACAGCCTCATTATAAGTTTGAGGTTCTACCTCTAGCATGTAGGTCAGAAAATCTGGTCCAAAAGATTTTTTTGTCCTTACTATTTTACTACGCATGAGCTCTATCTCAATAGGCTCATCCTCCAAACTAAGTTTTTCATCATGAAGTTGATCTTGACTATTCCTAATAATAACCTCAAGAGGTCACTTGGATGAATTCATCTTTTCTAAAGTCTTACTAGAAAATATATGTTCAAAGAACGACACATTCCTTGATTCTATAATCATGTTCTTATGAATATCTGAAATTTTTGATTTATACACAAGAAACCGATAAGCACTACTATTATGTGCATAACCGATGAAAATGCAATCAACTGATTTTGGCCCTATTTTCACTTTCTTTGGTATAGGAACAGCCATTTTAGCAAGATACCCTCACACTCGCAAATATTTATAAGTTGATTTTCTCCCTTTCCATAATTCATAATGAGTTTTGTCTTACTTACTATGGGGTACCTTATTTAAAAGGTAATTAACTGAAAATATGGCTTCCCCCTACAAGTTCTGTGGTAACCCAGAACTTATGAGCATTGCATTCATCATTTATTTTAAGGTACGATTCTTCCTTTCAGCCACACCATTAGATTGTGCTAAATATGTAACATCATTTGGTGAATTATGTGCACAACATGGAAATTGTTAAAAAATAAGGATTATTGTTAATTCAATATTCGAATAAAATGACAAGAGGAAGGTAGAACAAATCTGAGACATGTGTTCTATGCAGTGTCTTTAAGACAAAATTGCCTCCTACCAACGTTGTTTAGGAAAATCAGTGTTTGTCTCCTAAGATACAATGGATATTAAGTAAATGTTGAATACACAATATCCACTTACAGCGAACCAATTATATTACTTTTTCTATCACTTTGAGAAAAAAATGAAGAAAAGAAAAAGAAGACTTTCCCAATAATGTTTATTAATACCCATTAGGTATAGCATGATTAACATTCAATTTTAATAACATGACTAAATTTTAACTTAATTATTGATACCGATAAAATAATTAGAATTGTAAGGTTTCATATTCGAATATTCAGTCAGACCTATTATATATATATATATATATATATATATATATATATTGTTTTGGATTATAATATATGTTAATCCACATATATTTTAATAAAATTAAAATCAATAGAACCGGTAAAAATTCTAAGATGTGTACATAGTATCCATATAGGTCTTAGAAATCTATGTTCACTACCAACAACCAAAACTAAGAAGAGATTGACCTTGTCTAGTTTAGGAGCCATTTCTAAGAAATCAAAAGAAGGAAAAGAGAATCGGGAAAAAAAACTAAAACAAGAATTTTTTTTTTTTTTTGCCTTTTCTTATTGGTTTATTGCATTTAAACAGTCTAATAATAATAATAATAATAATAATAAAACAAAAACTGTTTAGAAATTAATGTTCATTATGTTAGAAAATAAGAAGTATTGTTAATTCAATATTCGAATAAAATAACAAAAGGAAAGTAGAACAATCTGAAGCTTGTATTACATACAGTGTCTTTAAGATAAATTCACCCCCTACCAACAGTGTTTAGGAAAATCGGCGTTTGTCTTATAAGATACAACAGATATTAAGTAGATGTTGAACACACAATACTCACTTACAGCGAACTGATGATATGTTTCTCTTTATCATTTTGAAAAGAAAAAAGAAGATTTTTCCAATAATAGCAAAAATCTCAACTCAAAAACTCAAACTAAAAACTCGTATTTATATTAGATGGAGAATATATGAAATTAATTGTGATTAATCTCTTTAAAATCTGTTAATTATGCCTTTGTAACATTCAAATAATGGTAAATTTAATTTTGAAATATCAGAAAATGAAAATAGAAGAATCAACTAGTATATTTAACCAAAATTCAGGGATTAAAATAATTTATCCTCATTTTTTTAAGAATTAAGAAAATTTTTATATATTTTCACTTATTTAAATATTTTTCTTTCCAATCATGTTGCACTTCAATTTTGAAGAGTCCTACTATATCGAACCAAATATATTGATAAACTTTAAGGCAAACATTTGATTCATGGAATTGAATAGTTTGGAATAAAATTGTAATTTTTAAGGAATATAATAGATATTTCTAGAATAACTATACCTAAATAATTACTATTTTGTGCTTTGATTCATAAATGTAGATTAACTTTTCTTAAATAAAATTATAATCCAAAATGATAGATATTAATAAGTATAATGTAATAGATGAGTGAGTAGTAATAAATAAGTAGTGGTGGTGGATGGATAGTAGTGGAGGTGGTGATAGTAAGAAAATATGATATTATTTGCGGTGTGAATAATTATTATTTACTTTATTATTGAATGTGTATTTCATAGAATTGAAGAATAACAATTACATAAAATAGTTATTATTTGATTAAATTTGAACCAAAATATAAAATAACTATTCACCCAAACATGACCTAATATTTATAAATGTTAAATTACTTATAACTGTTAAATTACTTGATTTTAATTTTGACCATTGTGACTTGTAACTCGACAGGTTAAAGATCTCGAACCACAAGTATTTGATGCCATATTCTGGTCCTCTTCAAAGTGTAGTGAATAAACATTAATAGCCACAAACTAAGAGCACGACAAACAACTTTAGAGAAAATTTTTTTAAAAAAAAAGCTGGAAATAATTCAATTCCACAATCACACAACAAATCAATGTCCATATTTACATTACCCAAAGTATTTTACCAAACTAAATTTAGAATCTCCACGCCTTGTGTTATTATTATTTTTTTCTCTATGTCCATAGCAGACAATCTCAATGCCTTGTATGACCATTCTCTGTGCACCTACCGCATATATTTTTAAATAAATAAAAATCAGAACTTTGCTGTGAAAGTTGAATTTAAACTTATGATATTAGAGAAGAAAAATTTCACAGTGAGGGGAAAAGGAAGAGCAGATTCTTGAAGAGAAAAAGGAACCCAAAACATTTCGAGGCAATTAGAAAAATCCCATAAGATGTTCATGGTCACAGACACAGACAATAGAAAATCAAATCCCAATTGGCATTTTAAAAAATAAAACTTGGTTGGTCCGTATTTTGCTAGCTGTTAAAGGCATAAAGAACCAGAAACAGAGGCAGTGTGTGTGTGTGTGTGTTTGGTCGGTTTTGGAACTTTTAGTTTTACAGCTCGTGGTAAGAAGGAGAAAGAAAGAAAAAGAGGAGAGAGAGAGAGAGAGAGAGACTGATGAGAGAAAAAGAGAGCCTGGTTTGTCAGGTTTTGACTTTAGGTGGGTGCAACCTTGTGACATCTTTGCGTCGCTGTCTCTGAGTAATTGGCTATTAACTTGTCCTTTTGATGGACTGACCGAGGCAAAGAAACCTTTTTTTTCCCATTTCCTTCTTCCTTCTTTAATAATATTTCCTTAGGAAACAAATTACAGTAATTTGATAATTTCTCCTTTTTTTTCTTTTCTTTATTTTTTGCTGTAAAATTTGGCTATTGTTCTCTATTAATATTGTGCCAGCCACCTATTTTTCTTTCCTTCTTTCTTCTCTCTTAGCTCAGGATAGAAACAAGGAATGAATGGTCAAGCAAGCCTCGAGGTAGACTCTTCTGAATTTGTTGAAGTTGATCCTACTGGGAGATATGGAAGGGTAAATTGCTTGCCATCTTTCTCGCATTCTTTCTTTTTTAGCTCATAATCCTTCTCCTTCTTTATGAATAAAGGTGAATACTTTGTTTTTTAGTCTAATTAAAGTTTTCTTCTTTGTGCAGTACAATAGAATTCTTGGCAAGGGAGCTTCAAAGACTGTGTATGTACTCTTTTCTTTCTCATTTTTGTGTAATTCCTTGTCAAGTTTATTCCAGTTGTGAACTTTTTTTGCGGGTTCCCATTTAAATTTTATCTTTCTTTCTTTTCTTTGTGTTTTTATTTTTTATTTTTTTGAATGTGGTGTATTTGTTGTTGCAGTTATAAAGCATTTGATGAGTATGAAGGGATTGAGGTAGCATGGAATCAGGTGAAGCTTTATGATTTCCTTCAAAGCCCTGAAGATCTTGAGCGGCTATACTGTGAAATTCACCTACTCAAGACCTTAAAACATGAAAACATCATGAAATTCTACACTTCTTGGG
>CATIWF010221543.1:0-191173 GCA_949630135.1 Balakata baccata
TTTGTATTCAAATAATCAACTGTTATTCAATCAATTTTCAATTTAATTAATTAAAGTTCAATATATTAAATCTCAATTAACCAAATCCAATTTTAAATTTAAATCAATTAACCTTAATTTTATTAATTTCACTTGCACTAAATTAATTTTTAATTTAATTACTTGAACCTTGATTCAATTGAATTAAGTTTAATTAATCAGTTTCTAGTTAGTCAATTCAAATTCAATATTTTTAATTATTTGAACTTTGATTTAACCAAATTAAGTTTAATTATCAATTTCTATTTAGTTAATTGAAATTAACTTTAGGTTGAACTTAATCAATTTAATTTCAATTAATTAATTAAATCCCAACTGAAGAAATTAAAATTTGAATAAGCAACTTCAATTTAATTAATTTAACTTCAATTTAAATATTGAACCCTAATAAATTAATTAGGTCCAATTCAAGTTTTCTTAACAATTGAACAAATTGAATTGAAAGAATTAAAATTGATTATTTAAACATAAAAATCTAATTTATTAATTTAATCAATTAAGATTAAATTTTAGTTCAATTAATGAATCAAATGTAATAAAAATAAATAAATTGAACGAATTGAAGAAAGAAAAAAAATAAAGTGAAGGAAAAAAAAAAAAGAGAAATGCTCTTATAGACCAAAAAAAAATAGAAAAGGAGAAAAAACAGGTTGTATAGATTGTAGGCTAACTTATTTAAATTAATTAATCTCTTGAATAAGTTAACAATTATCTAATCTAATGGTTTTTATTAAATATGAGTAATCTAAGACTCTTAAAGTTTTTATTTTGATGAGGTTAGTCCCTTATAATCACTTTTAAATTAATTCAATTTTATTATGATTTGCTATAATTGCATATTATTAATCATTCAAATAGTCGAAATAAGCATACCAATCAACGATTAGACTCAGATTAATATAATTTTTTAAATATTGTATACATACATCATCAAAAAAATTCAATAAAATATTTAAAACATATTTAGAAATTAAATTAAAGTATAAAAAATGTTCAATCGAAGAGATTGAGAGCCATAATATCAAGTTAGTGAATAATAATAATAATAATAATAATAATAATAATAATAATAATAATAATAATAATAAGATAGTTGTGTTATATGTTTCTCATATGTTTACTATATCAATTGACACATATAATATACATATAACTTACATATAACCAGGTTATAATAGATGCTATAGTTTGAATTTTTGCAGAAAACACTATATGTTAGTTATATGTACAATGAGTAAATGAATTGTTCCTGATGAGCCCTCAAATGATGGTTTCCGAAACTTAAAATTTTCAGTCTAAGGTTTTTTGACCCTCTGAGTCCATTTACGATGTCAAATTTGCAAAAAAAAGCTGAGAAATAGGAGAAATGAGAGGGTAGCTCTGATGCTCAATTTTCTCCTCGCCAATTTCGCAAATCTAGTCTGATTTTGAAAAAATTAATGTCACCAAAGTAATGAGAAGATGGAAAACTAGTTAAAATTCAAAATTTGTGATGGTCGAAGGTCGTTTAGATGATGGACCGAATTAGTAGTGGTATAGGGAGAAAAGAAGAAAAAGAAAATTTAGGGAAGAAAATGGGATGTTGGTGAAAAAAATTATGGGTAAGGTAAAATTTTAAATTATCTTGTGGAATTGGACTTTATGTCAAAATTCCATTTTAAAATCTATAAATTTAATAAAATATATGGATTTCACTGTCCATAAATTTTAAGAATTCTATTATTTGGTTTGACTATAAAATTTATAGATTAATGATGTAAGTATCTTTACACTTATGTTTAATTTAATGACCACAATTCATTGATTTAACAATTGATTTCCACTTTTTCCTTTATTAAATATTGATAATTTACTATTGATTAAGATATACAATCAATTTTACTGTACACTTAAAAATTTTAAAAATAAAATTATTACAATCAATGTTTAATTATTGCTAAAAATATTTTTTATTAATAATTTAATACATATTACTACTATAATGATAATAATAATAATAATAATAATAATAAATTAAAAGAAATTTTTTTTTTTACTTTTTTAGGATGAACGATAATTTTGAAATATTATTAATTTATTAGAAACAATATTAGAATAAAAAAATCTGGCAATAATCCCTCATTGATAAAAATCCATGAATTTTTATCTTTTCTGCCCAGGAGATTGGAAATCAAATCCTTTAAAAATGAATGATTTTTGTGGATGAGCAATTTTCAAAATCTATAGATTTTGATTTTTTTTAAGTAGCAAAAAGATGGATTTAGCAAAAATCCATGGATTATATAAAATTTTTCATTTAAAATCTATCAATCCAAAAATGGCTTAAGAGAAGTTCAAAAAACCTACATGTATTTTCACATTTTTGCAATTTCAATATGAGATTTTTTTGTACTATTGGTAAATTTAAGTTTTTTTTTGCCATAATAATATTAAAAAATGCTGAACCGGTGGTGATGTATAATGAAATAGACGTCAACTCAAAATACTTAAAATTGCAAAATCATTACACATTAATATTAGTTCATTGTTTTCTAATATTATTATGATAATTTATTAACGGTAAAAGCCATAAAACTCTTTTTGGATGAAAAAATTTGATACTTAAAATAAAATTGCAAAAATGTAAAACCATATTGTTTCAACGTTCTCCTAAAATTAATCATGGGTCCGACAACAAAATAAGATAATTGAACAAATGGTACTAAATTTTATCATTTTATTATAATTTAGTACCAAATTTTTCATAAATATTATAATTTGGTACCAATTTTCAGCACTGAAAAAATAATATTACATATCATGTCATTTTATTATATACATCAGATTTATTCTCTCATAAAAATATGTTTTAAATGAAGGCAATTGGATATATTATTTTTTTATAATTTTTTTATATAATTTATTTTTTTTTAATATTTAGAAGTATTAACATTTAAATGTGTTTTTATAAATAAATAAATATGAAATAAATAATAGAATAACATGGTATTTCACATATCTTTCCAATAAAATTGAAGATTGATATCGCAATATTTATAAAAAATTTGATAATAAATTTATGACGATTAAAAAATAAGGTTTAGTACCAAAGTTCAAACTTGTGTATTTTTGGCTTTGGTTGGGCATGTCCTACTGTTTCAGCCTTAGCCAGAGATTTATAAGCTGCATGTCTTCCTCTTGTCGCCATTTCCTTTCTCTTCTCTTCCTCTAATCTCAGTGAACTATCACCAGATGCCCAATTTCCTCATCTGGCCTGTAAGTTTCTTCTCTCTACTCTTTTTCTTGATTTTGATTTTTTTATTTTTTTGGCGTTCTTATCTATCTATCTATCTATCTATCTATCTATCTATCTATCTATCTATCTATCTATCTATCTATCTATCTATCTATCTATCTAAAGATGTTATCTTTTTAAGGTTCTTGATCTCTCCCGTTTCGCTTTTTCGTCGAATATTTGAATGGGCTGCACGATGAGAGAAAAGCATATCCGTACAAATCGGAGAGCGCGATCAGCAAAGACCGAATTCGATCCCTGCTGCTATGCGTCATCAATTTCAAATTCCATGCGCGAATCAGGTCTCAAACCCTTGGCTTATCATCTGGATCAGCACGATCCAACCCGTGCCAATCCTGACCCTAACTCTAATGGTAATATTGATGATAATGGGTGGGGTTATTGCACCGAGGAACAATTAGAAGAAATCTTGTTAAAAAATCTTGAATTTTTATATAGAGAAGCCATTTCTAAGCTTGTTTCCTTGGGTTATGATGAAGATACTGCTTTAAAAGCGATCCTGAGGAATGGGCACTGCTATGGTGGTATGGATGTTTTAACTAATATATTGCATAATTCCTTGGCTTATTTAAATAGCAACTGTGAGAGTAGTTGTTGCAGTAGTAGTGGAAATTTAGATGAATCCGAGCTTGTTTTTAATGATTTAAATCAACTAGAAGAGTATTCTCTTGCCGGTATGATTTGTTTGTTGCAGCAAGTTAGACCACATTTGAGTAAAGGTGATGCTATGTGGTGTTTATTGATGAGCGATCTTCATGTTGGGAGAGCGAGTACAATTGAAATTCCCATGGCTAATTCGCCTGCTAATGGGAACACTATGGTGCAGGGCAGTTTAGAGAGTGTTAGTAGCAATTGTGTTGACAATGGGGTTGGTGTGGTGGCTCCTGCTTTGTGCAGGTTTCATGGAGGGCGGGGATTTGGGAATGAGGTGGCATCAGATTTTGCAATGAATGGGTTTTTTTCATATGGTGCAGAAATGACTTTGCCGAAGGATATTGATTGTTGTAAAAGGTTTAATCTTTCACCATCAATGAAGTCTTTGTTGAAGAGGAATGTAGCATCGTTTGCTGCAGGATTTAGGGCTAATTCGAAACAGATACAGCTGCAGTCTCTGCCACAACCTTTGTCTTGTGCTGGTGTTGCTTCTAGTGGGGATGTGCCCCCCACTGCAACTGGGATTGAGGTTTCAGTTGAGAAGGATGAGGAGCCCCAAAATTCAAAGAACCAAGATGGGTCTAGTTCTGTATGGAGTAAGTCACAGGATGGGATTAGTTCCGTGTTGAGCAAAAAATTCAGTGATTTGAATCTTGATGAGAATTTGGAGCTTGTTGGAGAAGATCAAAAGGATGAGATGATGGTGACTCTGCTTCATCAGGTTAAGGATTTAGAGAGACAAGTAAAGGAACGAAAGGAGTGGGCACATCAAAAGGCAATGCAAGCTGCAAGAAAGCTTAGTAGTGACTTGACAGAGCTTAAATTGTTGAGAATGGAGAGGGAGGAGACACAGAAGCTGAAGAAAGGGAAGCAGACTCTGGAGGATTCTACAATGAAGAGGCTGTCTGACATGGAGAATGCTTTGAGGAAGGCAAGTGGCCAAGTGGACCGGGCAAATGCTGATGTGAGACGGCTTGAGACTGAGAATGCTGAAATCAGAGCAGAGATGGAGGCTTCTAAGTTAAGCGCATCAGAGTCAGTGACTGCATGTTTGGAGGTTGCAAAGAGAGAAAAGAAGTGCCTGAAGAAGCTTTTGGCTAGGGAAAAACAGAAAACTAAGTTGCAGGATGAGATTACTGTTGTGAAAGAGAAGATCAAGGAGTTGCAAAGGTGTTTGGCTACGGTTGAGCAAGCTCAGAAGGAAGCTGAGGTGTGTGAAATCTATCCTCCTGTATATGAAACATGTATCTCTGTCTATTCATATGCCTGCCAATCCACATATCTATACCCATATAATCCCCATGATACACAACAACATTCCTTACTAGTATGCGTGCGCACACACAGCATTCACTGACAAATTTTTACCGAACACTTCAACTTTTCTGCTATGAGCCATCAATTACTAGTTATCCCAAACCGCTAAACCAAAGAAGCCCTTAATTTATTAGCATTGTTAGGCTTTAGTAATTGCTGTTTCGATGGATGACTTGTTTGGCGCATCTATATGCCTTTTGGTGGAGGTCTCAATGGATGACTTGTTTCAAGGCTAAGTTAAGCACGCTATTTATTTTTACCTAGCAAATTAATAGCCAAGTTGGTGCAAAGTTATAGGTGAAATGATGTCCTTTGGGGGTTGTTTTCCGTTTATAGTTATGTGAATTCTTTGTTGGGAGATGTATTGTAAGTCTTTACCAATTAAAATAAAATTTTTGGAGGCATCAGTGGCTACACTTTGGTCACTTCTATTCAGCTCCCTTATCTTAAATGATATAATGATAAAAAAGACACATGCTGCTCATTGTTGGCACTTTTTTCTAGTTAGATACCCATGTTAAGTGTTAACATGACATGACATAGATGTAGGTGCTAAATATCTGCTGCATACAGCAGGGAAAACTTGGATGCAGAAGTTGAAACTTATCCTCCATGATATTCACCATATATTTGGCTTTTCCATCACTATTTCTTATCAAACATGGCTGGATTTGATAAGACCTGTTTGAAATTGCCATTTGGTGTAAAAATAGAAAGGGGGATCCAACTTACTGTTTATCTGTGCAGTTCAGGATTAGTGACATCAGTGCTTATACTGGCACTAAATATTTTATATAAGTTGCTTATCCTGATGCTTATGTATATGAATTTTATATCATAACTGATGAATATAGATGTAAACATGAATCAGAAACTTAATTTTATAGATTGAGAATGAAGAATCAAATTGAATGATTAGATTTTGTACAGATTCTAAAAATCAAATATGCAAATAAAAGAAAAAGAATTATTGATATAAACTTTGTATGATCATGTGACAAATTGAAATTGCACTTGCTTTTAAGGCAGTTGAAGCAAGTTCTAGTCCAAATATGATCTCAAAATAAAAATTGAGTCTTTTTTTTTAGTGTCCAATCTTGCTAGTATTCCTTTTGATGGTCACCTATGCATAGTGAAAATCATGAGCTGCTTCTATAGCCTCCCAGGTTTCAAGCAACCTTCAAAGGGTATTTCATTTATATCATAGCTATCTATCTATGCATCTATCTATACGAAACTAGTTATGCCATTCACTGCTGTTATTACAGGCAAAGTGGAGGCAGGAAGTGAAGGCGAAGGAGCAAGCTTTGACCCAGGTAGAGGAGGAGCAACACTCCAAGGAAGCAGCTGAGGCCAGTAATAAAAGGAAACTTGAGGCGTTGTGCCTTAAGATAGAGATAGATTTCCAGCGCAACAAGGATGATCTCCAGAGACTTGAGCAGGAGCTTTCACGTCTAAAATCTTCGGCTGAGTCCACCGATTTAAATCAGCAGTTGAACACTTCACCTTTAGGAAAGCCAGAGAGAACAAAGCCCCAAGGAGAAACAATTGCTAAGCTGCTTCATGAATTAGATAAACTGGAGATATCATCCGATAAAGGAGCCAACTGCGATAGAGATTGCATAATTTGTATGAATGAAGAAGTCTCGGTTGTTTTTCTTCCATGTGCCCACCAAGTTATGTGTGCCAGTTGTAGCAACAATTATGGGAAGAAGGGCAAAGCTGCATGTCCGTGCTGCCGGATTCCAATCGAGCAGAGAATTCGTGTTTTTGGTGCAACTTCATAGCCATGGTTTGGTTTGACGAATGAAAAAAATAAAAAGTCATGGAGAAACTTTTCTGTTCCTGCTGGTATGTTTCATATATAATGTTCATTCTATATTTTGATTACAGATGGAAATAGTTACAGCACAATGAGGAGGTAAATAAGAACCAAAGCTTTGCTTGGGCTCATGTTTTTACATTTACTTGCCTTGCATACAAACTGCTGATACTTTAGCAGTATGAGGTTTCTGTATGTAAATAAGAGTGAAGCTCTGTTGAAAGCTCATGCTTTCTTATAGCCTACAATTGTTGCCATTGGCTTGAAACATTGTGGGATATTACATTTTTATGTTCACTCTTCAGTTCAGTGGAAAAAGCATTTGATGCAAGTGCAGTATTTTCATCTTAGTTTCCCTGTGCATTTAACTATTCAGATTCAGACTGCACCACTTGATAACTCACATGGTGTGAATACTCTATATTATTATTTGAGTCCTTCGGGGAACCAAGTGGACTGTGATATATACAAAAGAGAGTCATTATTTTGACTACTAATTAATGGATGGTAGTGAGAAGATACTAACTCATCTCTTCGGGTGCTCACAAATGTGAATATCAATTAAACCTTCGTGTATTATTATTATTATTATTATTATTATTAGAAAAAATAAAAAAATATAAAACTTTACTGTGTATTTGTTTGGAATTGAATTTTAGAAAAATATTTTTTGGAAAAAATTTTGCATTTTTAATTTTTTTTTTTTAGTTTTGAAAATTGTTTTTGATAGAAGTAGGTAAATGAATGTTTTTTCCAAAAGCAGCTTTGGAAAAAACAATTTATAAAAAATTAGTCAATTAAATTAAAAAAAATGTAAAATATACTTTTATGACACTCAACAATAATATCAAATACCCAAATGTAATAAAGTATGAGAGTATATAATGGAATGATTTTTATCGTTTGCACATTGATGTAAACTTAAGGTTTAACCCGCAGGTGCACGAGCCAATCGTAAAGTGGCAAGTGTCTTCCGGAGTCGATTTTACAATCAATTACTAGCTTAAATCCCTAATTTGTCTAATTACCAATGAACATGAAATGTAATCTAAACACTCTAATTCATTTGATTTAATTTTGATTAACAACTAATGTAATTAAGCTATAAATTAAATTGCAAATTGAATTAATGAATAAAATTGATGGATGAGTAGGTACTCGGCTTCGCTCCCCCGATTTCTTATTTTCTTTCCAAATGTTAAATTCATAGAATTAATATTTCATGACGATCACCTTATGCATTAGCTAATCAAACCAATGAATTAGCTAATATCCAATCCAATTTTTAGGTTAGATTAAACATGATGTGTCTAATAATCAAACTCTAACATATTCATTCCTAATTCAATCATTGGTGGCTAACCAATCATTAAACTATAAATTAATAAAGAGCAATTAAATTGAAATGGAAATAATAATTCATTCAATAAAACACTAGGAGTTTATTATATAATTGAGATTGCTAACTAAGCACCCAAAATGAATTTAGCCTAACATTGATTCTATAATGATCATACTAAAATCAAATCATTAGCAAAACATTACAGCAAATATAGAAGAAAAGTTGAAATTCAATCATCTAAAAAACTAACAAAACTTGAACTTTGTTGATGGTAGATTGACAATCTCTAAATCCACAAGCTCCTCCCTTTTTCAAAATGAGTAAAGTCCCACAAATGGTAGCTTGATCTGCTGAAATAAGCTACACACGCCAGAAGTTCTTTGTGCGTGCAGATGGAGAGAATGGAAGAAGAATCTTAGAAAACCCTAATATTCACTAACTCTAATTTAAGAGAAAGAGATGAAATAAAATGCTAATTTTTTAGTCCTAAACTAATTCTAACTCCTAAAATGTGTTATTCTCTTTTATAGGAGTAAAAAACTCTAAAAGAATTAGTAAAAGTCGGGTATAGATAGCTAGCCATGATTCTGTAATGCTCCAAGCGTTACGGGCATGACGAGTGTCACGATGAATTCATGTTGTCTTCTCCTACCTAGGCATTGCGTATACGTGATAAGCATCTCGACCATGACAGTAGTTCGCTGTCTGCATTTTATTACGAGGTCACGATGAACCTCTCTCTCATAAATCATGTTTTCTTGTTTCTTCAACAACTCCAATGGTTTCTTCCACAATCCAAAACATCTTCATGAAAATCTTTAAAATATACTTTTATGCTCATTTCCACTGCTCAAAACCTAAAAACATTAAAAACACGATAAAATATCAAATTATTCCAAAATTCATATAAAACAAGAAAACTAAGCAACTAAAAATACATAATAAAACTATAACAAATATCGACACAACTCATATATTACCTACCACAATAGTATTTTGAATTGATTTCCACTCGCAAGGCAAATTATAGGGACCTCTTTAATTGCCACCCTAAGAATAATAATAACATTAAAAATTTATTTATTTTTGTGTGTGACTGAATTTTCTTGATGAAAGCAACCCACCTTAAATATTTGCATGTACTTTAATCCAAGGCATTTGAATATGTGAAGAAGCCTACCTCTGTATATAAAATTTTGTAATTTTACAGTAATACGAACAAAATTTAATTACAATAGATGAAATTAGCCTTTCTTTTTTTCGTTAAATAGAAAATTTAAGAGTTCTCGTATGAACATATCACCAAGAAAGAAAACTCATTTGCAAGCCAAATAATGCAATTTGAATATTGGCTGTCAAAATTCTTATATTAATATTGAAAAATAATTTTATTTTGTTTGATTATCAGACCCCAAGATCTTGCCGTGCCCTGTTCAAAGACCCATGCATGCATTCGAGTAGCCAATGAAGTATCAAAGGCATGGAACTGGCAAACAGCATAAGAAACCACAGGCATTGTTTGCGTACTTTACACTTCAATTACATAGTCTGTTATATTTCTGACATTTTTTTTATTGACATGTTTCGAACATATATACGAAACAACTTGAAGCATTTTATTATTTTTTAAAAATTAGAAATACATTTTTTAAAGTTAAAAATATATTTTTTCCTTCTAGAAAATTAAAATTTTTGTATGACACTAATTACTTTTTAATATATTTGATTAAATGACATTTTTGTTTAATTTCATATAAAAAAAATAATTTCTAATTATATTTTTAAATAAATTTATTCATATATTTTTAATATTTATATGTATCCGTATTCTATATTTTTTTAGGAATATTGTTTTTTAGTATTCTGTATCCGTGTGTGTACCTCGTAAGTCGCCCGAGATACTCTCCGATCACTCCACGAAGCTTTACACGACCTGAACAAGGCAATCAAATCGAAGCCAAGGCTATATTTCTAGGCTCAAACAGTAACCAAGCCACCGACTAGCACTAGCAGCTGCACAGGCTAGACAAAAGCAAGAAAAGGATATTCAAGGAGTGCTCTCCTTATCGAGTGTAAAGACGGATACCTCTGCTCTCCTCGAATGGAAATCGAAAAGGGCTAATAACGATCAGCAATCCAGAGAGGCCGCAGAACGTAAAGTTCTACGGCCACATCCGATTAAAATTGCTATCACCAGTCTTGAATTCTCGGAGGCGCTTCCCTTTGCTGCATTTGCTTCTTTGTTGGTGGAGACAGTGGCGATTGAACAAACTGAAGAATTGTGGAGAATCGCTTGCTTCAAAGACTTCAAACCTGGTGATGATCATATGGTTATCGCTAATTGTCAGATTCCTAAACAGTGTTGCCCATAATCATTTGCCTTCTTCGGATGGGGCTGAGTGATCAATAATTAATTATCTTCACCTAATTAATATATTTTAAGTTCACAAGTGGATATTTATTTGATATGCTGTATTGTTACGTAATTAATAACTATATGGTTTAATTTGTTGAATAATTTTTAACTATGCCCAGAAAATAAAAAAATTAAACGGAAAAGGGCCCTACCGGGTTCGAACCGGTGACCTCTTGATCTGCAGTCAAATGCTCTACCACTGAGCTAAGGACCCTTGGTATGTAAAAGTCTTGTATATGTTTTCTAAATTCAGAGTTGTCCACAACAATATTATATCATTTCAATTCTTTCCAATTTTCATGAGGACTTTATTTTTTACTCAATGGATGGAGTAAATCTAGAAATGAGAAATTTTTTTAAAAAAATTAACTTGTATCTTCACATTCGATGTGGGAATCACACCCAACACTTCTGAATTATAAATTCAGAAAAAAATTCATATAATTAAAAAATGTTTTCAGTGAAAATTGAGGTTTTTGATGCACATATGAGCAGGGAAGAGGGCTAAAGTGCTGCCATAGAGCTAGCATAGATGGATTTAGTGCAACAAATTTCCACGAAAGCTGTGATTTCAAGGGACCATGTGTAATTATAGGTTACACAAACAAGTCCTTTAAATTTGGGGAATTTAATCCTGAAGGTTAAAGAAGCACAGATGATTACTATGACATATTTGATGCATTTCTCTTCCATTGGACAGACAATGATGAAATTGATCCCATTATTTTACCCAATGTTGGGAGCAGTGGTGCTACCCTTTTTGATTATGCTAGAGGTGGGCCTCAGTTTTGGGCTGATGGGCTTCTCAGTTCATGCAAACCAATTCTAGAAGAGGAAATTTCGCTGAGCACCGATTTTTAAGTTTTGTTTATAAAATTGCCTTTATTTTTTCTTCATTTCATTTCTACTCAAATCTTTTTCACTTTTACTGATTTTTCAAAACATGCTCATTATGTTAGCTATATCAATGTGATAGATTGAAAGATAGAGTTCGATAAAAGCATATAAAGAAAATTCCGATTTAACCTATTGATTTTTTGGCTTGTGGCTGCTATGTGCCTTTGATAGAGATGGCGGAGGCAGAGGATTATTAGGTTGGTTTTGAGATGAGTGACTTGTCTTCCTCAAAGGCATCGACTAAGTGAATAATGGAGTTTATATCTAGTGACACCTTTTATAAAAAAACATTTTTTCTCTTCCTTTTATTTTTATGTTAAATTAATAGAATGACTTCGGGTTGGTATGTAATTGGTTATGAAAATTATTGTTTAGAAAAATATGAGTGTTCAAAGTAGAATATTAGCCGGATATTTTTTTTTTTGAAAATCACCAAAATATATCAAAAGTATTCTTAAGGTATACCTGCTTTATTCATATGGAATTCATAAATGTATATCTAAGGTATTATTAAGATATATAGAAAATTTCTTGAGAATTTCCGAGGTATACCTAAGATATTTCCAAAATATTTTTATGAAAGTTCCAAATATATACTCAAAGTGTTTCCAATGTATAACCAAAGTATTCCAAAATATATATCAAATTGTTTGTTTGAGAATTTGTAATGTTTTAAATCATTTTTTGTTGTATTTTATATGTAATTAAATCAATGTATCCCTAAAGTATCTTCTAGATATTTTTAAAGGAATACCCAATATATTCTCATAGAATTTCTAAAGATATATCTAATACTAAATTTTATGTTTGAAAATTTGTGATATTTTTGAATTTCGATTGAATTCTATTCTTCTTCATATTTAATAATCAATTTTTATTGTTCTGTTTTTTTTTATTATTGAAAATTGAACAAGATATATGTAAGCTATACCGAATGTATGTGAAAACCACCTAGATATATTTTTATGTGATTTTAAAATTTATATAATATTATAATTTAAAAAAATTATTTTTTATAAAATTAAAAAAAAACTTTGAGCACCGGGCAAATATAAATCGGCTTCCAATTTTTAGTATTTTTATAAAATTTCTATTCTATAAAGGGTTTCTCTGACGCTAAAAGAGCTGAAGAAAGGAATCTATGAGGTCATTTGGTTCATCTGATTGGGCTAATAGTTGGCTTTTTCATGTCTATCAGATACTGTAATGGTGTTTGGTAAATTTCTTGAATATGCTGCTGATAGCTGATGGGAGTCCCAATCAGCTGCTGTTCTCTAACTAAAATTTTTTATATTAAAAAAAAATAAAACTGACCTTTTTTACATATAATAAATCATCGTTCAGCCACAAAGAGGTACTGTCATTCTCTCATGTGCAGGTTTTATTGTTTATATATTTTTTTATCATTATTAATTCTTTATTGATTGTGTTTTGCTTATGGATTTTTCTTTTCTTTTGGGTTTATCTTTGTCTTTTCCTCTGTAAGGTGCGTGCCTGCACTTTGTGTTTAGGTTTTAGAACCTTGATGGACCTTCAATTACGTACTAGGCTTACATGTGTTGTATCTAGATTTTCTGAAACAAAGCATAAATCTAGAGGACACGTGTACTAAAGTTTAATTATTATTACTTACATTTATTAACATAAATAATTTTATCAAATAAATATTATACTATGTTGTTTTTTTTATTTATTTAAATACTATAAAAAATATATTTTTAAATAAATAAATTATGTCTCTACTAAGATTTTATATTCAAACAACAACATTTCAAAATAGTTTAATCTAATACTGAGTATTAATTAATTATCAATTAATAGTTATTAACTAATAGTTACCAGCAGTATTCAATAGCTGAATTAAAGGGCGGCTATGAAGTGCTACTTTTGAAGAAGTTCAAGTTTTTTTCAACCCTCAAATTGGAAGCTTATACTAATTAATTAAGTATCATTCAGATATACTTTTAGGTGATTTTAATAGATTAATTAATTTGAAGAATATAATGTGGTTTTATTTTGAAACCTTACTTCAAAGGTATTAATTGCAATCATGCACCTCTTTGTAGAAAATGATGTGTTGAAAATTAACTCTTGTTATTTGTAATTAAATAGTTCTCTATTTTAATTGAAACTTAAGAGAATTTTACGAACTTGAGGAATAGAGTGTAAGGGCAAATTATATGAGCATCTTTTATTTCAGAACTCATTCATATATATACCGCAAAAGAAAAAAATTTGAAATGTTTATTCATAAGAGATGAAATGGTATGGTAAAAATTCATTTTATTTTAATTAGATGTTTCAAATTTGATTCAATATATGAAAATTTTGTTTTAAACTTGAGAGAAAATGCTTTATATCTAACTTGTGTGAATATAGAATGGATAGTAAAAAAAAAAAGTATAAATTATGGGTTTAGCATTTTAACCTTTAAGATTTCCTTTAGGAAATAAATTAAAAAAAAACAGCTTTTTTAAAAATGTTGAACATAAAATTGCAAATTATTTATTTTAGAGCATCTATACCCATAAATGACAAATCTATTTGAAAATAATATTTACCCATCCTTAAAAGAAAAAAAAAAGTCGCTACTTTATATAATAGCCCAGCCGACTCTCCCAAAAAATTTAGTTTTTCGCCTGTCCTCAATCTCCTTATTTTTGGTCCCAAATCAATACTGCCCTTTTTATTTATTTATTTTTCAATCATAAATATCCTCGGTTTATATATCAACGGATAGAGATTAATCATGTTTGTGTCGGATAGTACTCTAAAGGGCGGTAAAGCTTTCCTACAAGATTACAGAGAAAAAGAAAGAATAAAATTAATTAAAAGTGTAACATCAATATTATGAAACAACACACATATTCTTAAATTGCAACTTAAAACTTAAGTGGAGAATTTCTTTTGTGTTCCATTTTATTAAAAGAAACTACAAAGTCAAAATCGTTCTCTAATTTCAGTGGGAAAGAGGCCAGCCAGCCATATAATAGTTGGATACCCTAAAGGCCAAGAAGTGAGGTTTTTATTTATGCAGGAATAGAGGGGTGGCAGCAGAATCTACTTTAAGAGAATATGGTAGTGGGGGTAGGCATCAGAAAGAGTTTATGTCAATATTTTTAAAATAGATCATCAAAGATTAATTTTAGATTTGTTAAGGGATAAAATATATATTTTTTTTTTAAGTTTTAAAAGTGTTATATTATATATTTAGAATTCGAATTTAAAATATCTATTTAAAATAAAGAGATCTTGCCACTTCATCTCAGACATTGAAAACGAGTCAGATTTTGTTATATTTATAAATGCCTATAAATTTTAATTAAGTTGTATGAAAAAAATATTGCCTTGTGATTTGATCAAAGGATATTATCTAACTTGGGTAACGCCTGAACCAAGAAAAGAAAGAAAGCATTGCCAGATCCCTTTTAGTGTAGCTAGGCGTCCTCGACGAATGACTGCCTAAGTTCTCATGTTCAAATCTCATGTTCATCAATTTATATTTGTCGGATTTTAACTTAATTTGAACCAATTATCAACGATTCACAATTCAATCAGTCAGTTTTAAAAAATGGTTAGTAGATGGTTAAAAAATTTTGAGGAAAACATCCTTCAACTTAGATTAGTATCGCTTGTTTTGTAACATCTCTAGACAAATCTCACATATGCAAATATGGAAGAAAATTTTGAAGTAATACTTCCATGTTGATCTACACAGCTAAGAGTCTGGCACGTCCATGTAGATCCACACGGTTGTGTGGATTCTACATTCCCGTATATATCCACACCGCCAAACTTCTGACACGCCCGTGTCGTTATGCTGTCGTGTGTGCATGACTAATTCACATTCCTATATAGATTTTACACGCCCGTGTAAATTGTGTTCCAGATTAGTTTTTTGAGTTTCTTGTCTTTTAGAATTTTATTTTCTGATATTTCAAAGATTAATTTTATAATTACTTATAATTTCAAATCCATTATTGGTAGCTTTTAAAAGAGATTAATCACATGTTTTATCCATTTAGTATAAATAGAGATTTTTGGTTTATGTTGAATAGTTTTTTTTGTTAGGTTTTTTACACTTGCTGGAAAATCTTTTTCTTTCATTTTCTTCTTCTAAAAGTGATAAAGAGTTTGATAAATATTCAGTTCGCTGTAAGTATGTATTGTGTATTCAACTACTTGATATATGTTGTATCCTAAGAGATAAACATCAGTTATCCTAAATATCGGTGGTAGAAGGCGAATTTGTCTTAAAGATACTGTGTGGAACACAGATCTCAGATTTATTCTTCATTTCTCTTGTCTTTTTATTTGAATATTGAATTAACAATTCTCCTATTATTTTCTTAACAAATTTGAGCTGAATATAAACCGGAAAAATGCTAGTTTAAGCTGCTAGTTTGACGTGGTAGCTTCTGAATCTCTCTTCGAAAATAATAAGAAAACAAATAAAAATTTATAAATTTATAACTATTAGTGATAATCTGAATTAATTATTTTAAGCTGTATCGTAATATAATTTGACTATTTACATATTATTGCATCACAGTTGACAATACACTTTACATGCTCGGTCAAAGATTCTCACAAAAGTAAACACTGCAAACTTCAACTAATGGGCATTTCATTTCTTAAGTAGATACTTATTTTAGTATCATTATTATTATGTACGTGAATTAGTAATTTCAAAAATATTTCTTTCGTAGCCGTCCAAATTAGAACTAGAATGTATTATAATGGATTTAGCGGGTATTTTGAATTGTTATGGGACATAAAAAAATTAAATTAAAAATTTTTTAATTTAATTGATTAGTTTTTTAAATTTTTTATAAACTATTTTTTTAAATATACTTTTAGATAAATTATTTATTTATTTACTTTTTTCATTAAAAAATTAAAAATAAATATTTTTCGAAAATGTAATATCAAACATGACCAACTAAATAAAATTGGTAATTAGAATAGTCAATCAATTAAATTTAATAAATTGATGGGAGAGTCCATTGGATAAATTTAATAATTCAATAAAACAACATAATAAAATTAATAATTAAAATAGTCAATTGAATAAATTTTTTAAACTACAATATTAAAATTTCATAGATTTATATATTTGAGGAAATAAATATTTTTTTCATAGCTTGTTTTTATCATTCTCATATATTGGTTAAGGCGAGCTAGCTATTGATCTTGACTCCTCAATCATTACGAAAACTATTCAATCTTTCACACATAGGATTTATTATTATTATTATTATTTGATTTAAGGGGCTCAACTAAAAATTTAAATTTAAAATTTTATATAATTCTAAACCCTATGTCAATGCTTGTGTGCTTATTGGAATGGTAGTAAAATCCAAAATGACCGATCCCACCAAGTGAGCACAAAGACAAACCCTACCAAAAGTTGAAAGGTTATAAAGAGAAGTTAATTTTATATATGGTTATTGAACTTTACTTTTATTATAGTAAAATTATAAAATATCTTTTTGTCCCAAAAAAAATTACTGAATTATATTTTCGATTCACTCTAAACTATATTTTCATTTCACTAAAGTCATTTTAGACTAATTTCTCGTGACACATCAGCTGTCATGTCAGGCTTCCGTTGACACGTCAGATTTTCATTGATACATCAGCTGCTATATCAACTTTTCGATTACTTAAATCAGAAAATTGACTTGAAGTAATTTTAGTAAAATGAAAATATAATTGTTGAATGACTTTTTTGGGATGAAATTTTTTTTTATAATTTTAGTGGAATAAGAATAAAGTTGAATGATTATAGTTGAAATTAACCCGTACAAGGAGCAAAGAGTAAAGCCAAGCTTTCACAAATCAGACTTGCTTATGTTTTATACTTCGCATCTTTCCCTTAAAATCACAAGACAATATCACATTACCAAAGCCAGTGATTGAAAATGAAAAATTAGATAATACAACTTAAGAGTCCTAACAACTTAATGTAATGCACACACAAGGAAGGAGACTTTAATTAATGAAAACCAAATCCATCTTTTTATTTTTATTTATTTTCCCTTCCAAGAGCAAACTATAAAAGGCGTTGTCTTGGACCCTTTTTCCCTTAGAATAATCCTAGTGAATTGTTCTGGTCATAACCTTGATAAGGTATATCTTCATTTCCACTAAAACCCATATAATTTCCATCCCCTGCGTATGCTGGCATGTAATCACCCATGCCATTGAGATCATCGGTAATTTCGATATCTCCGGTGAAATCAGAGTAGTCTCTATGTTGGTATGGTTGCCATGGTGTCATTGGTTGTGGAAGGTATGCGGATACTTGCGGGTAATCCTGCAATTAAAAAATAAGCTTTAACTCAATAGTGCTGGTATAATTGTCGCTGCCGAAAGACTTCAGTTGTTTATATAAAACATTAATACCTTGGAAGAATCTAGGATTAGATCAGGTGAGACCGACAGGCTTGAAGAATTGGTATCAGCCATTTGTGTGAATTGACAAGGCGAAGCAATGGGGCTGCATTGATGGCTTCCATTATAGAAATAACTTGTTTGTGAAGAAATGTCACTTGGGTTTGAGATCACTGCTGTAGAAAGATCGCCATTGCCATTGCCATTGCTTGAGCTGCTAGCTATCGTCTTCGATTTAGCTTCTGCATTTGCATCACTCCCTTTCTGACCTTGCTCATTCCTCTTCACCACACGGCACAAAGCAAAAGCTCCCTACACATTTTTTTCGAAGGCCACAATCACCACAAAAGTAGTAGTATAAAAGCTTACTAGTGAAGTGGAATTGAGCATAAAATTTACATGAAAATTGGATGATTCATCGCAGAGACGATACTCATGCATCACCCAATCAGTTCTATCTCCTGAGGGAGCTCGGCCACGATAGAAAACCAGTGTCTTTCTATACCCAGTTACAGCTGATTGGCATACAACTTTCCTGTCTTTACCAGTGGCCTTCCAATAGCCAGCTTTGGTTGCCCTATTTGTTCTTGATCCATTTGGGTATTTTCTATCTCTTGGGCAGAAAAAGAACCACTCCATGTCTCTTTGTGGAAGGAATGACTTGTCTGTAAATTCATTTGCTCAATTTTTAGAGGTAACATATATAGATAAAGTGAACAAACAAAAGCAAAAGGTTACAACTATACTAGTAATAAAAAGTACTTATCATCACAAGAGTAGTTCAATAAAGTAAAAAGAAAGAAAACAACCAAAAAAGTGCTTTCCAATACTTTTCTTTTAAAAATTCTGTGTTCAGACTGTAATCTGGATTGTATTAATACTAAACTAGATTGTGCAAATTTTGATTATTTTTTGAATACCTGGCAACTCCCATGGATCGAATTTGTACAAATCGATCACTGGAATAACTTCGAGCTCGATTTCAAGACCCTGCACTTTTCTATGCAAGTAATAACCAACTAATTCATCATCAGTTGGATGGAATCGGAAACCAGGTGGAAGTGAAGCTCCTCCCATTTTCTCAAATCTAAGGCTAAAATGCTAAAGAAACAGAACAGAAACAGGGGAAACAGAACAAAAACAGAGTGGCAGAAATGAAAGTTTTCTTGCTAAGTACCCAAGCTGTACCTATTAAAGATCTGAAATATCCAAAAGTAAAAGCTTTTATCAACACAAGATTTCTTACCCAAAATCAAATACAACTTCCACAGAGTGCACCCATTGCACAACATAACCATTTTCCTTTAAACTTAAATTTCTTATGGCACAATTACTAACACCCCACCAACCCCCCCCTCTTAAAATTTGGTCACAAAATCAGAAATTAAAATGACAGAAAAAAATAAAAAGAAAAAAAAAAACACCCAGAAGCCAAAAGTGCCTATATTTCACAATTTGGCAAAGAAAAAAACAAAAAACAATCTCAAAACTTCCAAAATTGGAACCTATTGCAATACCCACAAGTAAAAACCATTCAAAATTTCTCAAAAAAACTGAAAATTTTGAATGAATGGGACCTTTGATTCTTTTGGTGGACAAGATAAAAGATAGGAAAAAGAAAAAAAGAACTTGAGAAAAAGAAAATTTTGGTGGAAAGAAAGAGATTGAAGTTGAGTAGAGTAAAAATACAAGAATATGAAGAGTGTTATATATAGGGTTTGGAGGAGAAGAGATCAAAATTTTGCTACACCGAAAGTTTAGAGATTGCTTGTCCAAAGCATGCTCAAAATTCCACAATAGTGGCCCACTTACGCCTCTCAGTTCACACCTTACCAGTTTCCTTCCCGCCATATTAATTTACGACCGTTGCTTCTTAAAAGAATGACTCATGGATTAATTTCATTTATAGTCATTAAATTTTATTTTTATAATAAATTTTTTATTTATTTAAAAAAGTCATTCAACTATATTTTCTTTTTATTAAAATTACTTACGTCAAATTTTCGGTGATATGTCAACCGCTACATTATATTTCCGATAACATATCAGTTATGACATTAGATTTAAAGTGATTAATATCTAAAAACTGATCTAAAGTAATTTTTATAAAATAAAAATATAGTTAAATGACTTTTTGTGACAAAAAAATTCTATAATTTTACTACAATAAGAGAAAAGTTCAACAGCATAGATAAAATTAAATTCATTCCATCACTTCTTTTTTTAAGTTTTTTCTTATAACCCATTAGTTATTTTTTTTATATAAAAAAATAATATATTATCCTTTTAATTCATAAATTTCATCATACTTGTATCCATATTAATAATTTTAACAATAATTAAATTTAAAATACTATAAACAATATGATTATACTAATTATAAAGTTTTTTCAATTATTATTTGAAAAATCAATATATATATATATATATAGTTTTTAAACATGTTTTGTAACATATCAAGATTAAAAAATAATAATATATATGATTTGGCATCCAGTATTTGTATCGTAAAACTAATCGAGTGGTTGATTGGCTCGCTAATGAGACTTTGAATATGGATGTAAGTCTTACTGAACTGCAGGAACTCCGTTAAATTGTCTTAAGTTGATTCAGGAGAATATTATTGGTGTTTCTTGGCCCAATCCGATTTCTAAATAATTTGGTTGTACTATTTGTTTGGAATTTTCCCCCCTAATAAAAAAATGTAAAAATATTTAAAATTAACATATAAACACGTAAAACAATTTGATTTGAGAACAAGCAGGGATTAGAATAGCACGTTTCTAGCATATTAGATTATTGCTTAATTTGTATAGGTGAGGAGAACCATGTTATTGTCTTCGTAAATAATCTTCCATTGAGGTCTTATAATAATTGCATAATTGACATTTTTCACATTATTAACATGTAATTAGTATTAAGATTTCAATAAATCTTAGGCACAATCTTTCAAGAGATTTCTGCTAATCCAATCTCATCCCATCATGTGTATTATTCTGTGGATGATTATGGACCATGTTTGTCCACCCACGTTTGTCATTTTCTTTTGTACTAAAAGAAATAGGTTATTTCGTATCATAGTCAACTTTAACTTCCACAATTGTCTTTTATGTACCAATCATGTTTTATATTCTTATTTCCACTTATAATAATTAAAAGAGGTTACAAATTGTTATCATTAATCAATATTGGTATAAATTTATCACTTAAATGCATCGAAAAATAAAATTTTCAAACCTCAAAACAATAGAACAACCTATATAGCAACAATTAATTGTCTATCTAATAGTTTGAAAATTATTACCTTTCAAAATTGAGACTCGTTCTTTCATTCTTTGTCTTACCAAATTGTCGCAAACCATAGTCATCCACTTGAATTACCTCTAATAGATATCCACATGAAGAATAAGAAGACAAACCTTTAAAGAAATTACTTGATTAAACAATGTATGCCAATATTACTTAATCTTTGAGAGAAAGATGGAAGAATGCAATCTCAATTGCTTCTAGAAGACCAGCACCCAAAATGGTCTCTTAACTTACCATTTACGGGCCAATACGTTAGGCATAATATGGGCAATTTAAATAGACTCATTTCGCACTTATGAATCCAAATTCGTGCTCGTAAAATGGTCTTTTTGAGCGGTTCCCGCTCAGGAGTAAGTGCACTTCTAGTCCAGTTCGCGATAATGAAACAAATTGCACTCACGACTTTGTCTGAACTTGGTTTTTCTCTCTTCGTTTTTGGATATCATCCAAAAGCCTATTTTACTTCTTCATACTTTCAATGCATGTAACTAATTAGATTCTCTGTTATGTTGGTTACTCAGATCAATACTTAATTTCGAGCAGATCGTGAATAGTATCTAGTAACAAATTATAATCCTTAATTGACCGGAAAGTCAGTGGTATGTTTATAGACAATTGTCTGTGCAATTCGCCATTTTACCTTTCTACACCTCACTCGGTTCAAAGTATAAACTTAATATCAATTCCAACTAGACTGACTATATCACAACTAGTCCAAGTGATATTAGATCTTATTCTTGAAACTCATTACTCTTGTTAGATATATCACTAAAGACTATTTTCATACCATGTCCTCTCTGGCCAAAGACTGTCTAGAAGCCATTGGTATACATTCCTTCTAACAGGAACAATGAATCCTTTATTGGCTATTTAACTACTTTAAAGTACTTCAAATTGTACCAATTACCGCCCTATGAGTAACTTCTACGGAAGCAACAAAGAATAAAATTAAAGTATATAATTAGTATCTAAGATAACTTTGAGCACTTCAAGTCTAATAATACTTGCACTATTGTTATGATGAGACTGTCACTAACATAGAATTGAGAATCTATGTTATGATCTCATAGCAGGTCATCTAATATACTTGACTATTCTAATAAATATTCACAAATTAACTTTAAATATCTCATGTTTACATATTATGAGATTTACTGCTTGATTCAATTAAGGAGTATAACATGTATTAGTCTGTCCGGATTAACAATGTCTCATTTTATTGATCCTAATACTAAAAATAATTTAGATACAAAGATAATTGCATATGATATAAATTTCAGTATCATGATCTCATCATAATTTCTTTCATATTATATTTTGTATCATAGACTTCATTAAATGATTTAAAATCTTTATCAATTTATAAATTATGAACATCAATGTAATGAAAAATTTCATTTTATTTATATAATGTAAAGAAGATTGTTTTTAGAACATCTCTCTAACATTATAACGAATGTAAGGAAATAGCTACTCCCTCGTTGTGCAGTTCATGACCCAGCAAACCTTCTAATGAAAAAAAAATACATCTTTTATGCAATAAAAGAAAAATTGATTGTAAATTTTTAATAGGCTTAGATTGAGAGATTAACACAAACAAAATTATCTCTATACTTTATTTTTAACAAAAAAAAAATATATTGATCTTGTATATTATAAATTTGTACAATTAAATTTCTTAATAAAAAAATTGTTCAATTAACTCCTAAAATTATCAATATTAAATTAGTCCCTCAATTGAAAATTTATTAAATTAATTATTATTAATAAGGTGTTAATATTTTATAAGTAGAAGCTAATATGAAATTTTCTTAATTAATTCCATTAATTAAATGCAAAATATTTCACAAATAGGAATTAAACTAGTTTTCTTTTTTGAAGATAGGAACTAAACTAGTTTAAAAATATTAATTAATAATATAACTAAGTGAACACATAATGACAGAGCCACATTCACTTATAGCTTTCCTTAACTTTTTAAAATATATGTAATAATTTATAAATTTATATTATTTCTTAAGATTTATCTCCCATGAATGATATTAAAAACACATTTTTACATCATAGACTCAAGCTTTTGACTATTTATCTTCTCTTATTTAGACTTATAGCTCTTTGTTCCTCTAACTTAAAGACTCTGGATTTACTATTTATGGGAGTCAATTGTTACAAAATAGTAAATAATTAAAAAAGTCATTTAATAGATTTAATTTCAGTAATTCATAAAACTGAGTAACAAAAAATCAGTATTTTTTTTAAGAAAATATGATTATAATGTATACCATGAATAGTATAACTTTTTTTAAACATAGAGCACCCAATTCCAATTAGGGCTTAAATTAAATAATAGCACATACTTTAGACAATTCACTGCAGAGAGGTCAAAGTGGTCAAGCAAGGCATTGATTGGGGAATTTGTGGTTTTCTTGGAAGTGTAACCTCCTTCCACATCATCCTGAGTCAGACAAAACACTTTTGCTTTTTTATTTTTGTATTGCGTCATCAAATTGGGTCCCCCTGTTTAGTAAGAGGGTGTCCTAAAAAAGTACTAAACACCTTTTTCAGTTTCTCTTTTCTTTTTTTTTTTCAAGTTTTTTTGTAATGGACCAAACAAGCCTTAGTGGAAGCTTAAAGACTTTGTGATTCACATGTAGATGCACAATTGAATGCACTTTGTAGTTTGTATGTTGAAAGGACAACCCACGTCATAAGTTCCTCGATTTCCCATTATGTAGGACCAACTCACTTTACCATTTCTTAATTATGAGAATTTCTTATTGGGAGGTTGCCCAAAAGCATTGTATAACCAGGCCAGTAAAACTTACAAGTAAATCACATATAGAGATGCCGATTAGGGTTGTTGTTTCTATTATTATTATTATTGCCCAAAAGCTATTTATAACCATACCCAGTAAAACTTACAATAAAATCACATACAGCGGGTGATTAGGGTTGCTCTTTCTATTATTATATAATTTTAATAAAATTATTTAAATTATATATATATATAATGTTTAATTAAATAATTGAATAAGATGAAATTGAAGATTTAATTGAAGAAATAATAAATAAATGTAAAAAAAAATCTTAGTATATATTAGTATATGAGGTAAATTATGTTTACTACATTATCTATAGATTAATTTATTCATTAAATGACATATATGTATATTACATTTATATCAACCAATGATAATAAAATAATTAAATACATGTCAATAAATGATTGAATTAGTTTATAGATGATATGGTAGACAAAGTCTATTTAAGAATTTCTCCTTAATCATTTTAACTTATGACAGAGCCAAAATTTCTAAATTAGTGGGAAAAAATTTGAAATTTAAATCTAAAAGGTAAAATAGACTTTTAATATCTTTTATAGAAATTTTTTTTAAAATAATATAAATTTACATATTATTTTATATATTTTAAGAAATTAAAGAAATAATTATTCATCCTTAAATTAATATGGTTTCACCACTTTTGATAGCTCTTACTCTGTACATGGATAGGGTTTATCAACATAGTAATAAAATTGTTTAGTATGAATAACGTCCTAATATTTCATTTGCATATACATTTTATGATAGAATTCATTTGTATATAAATTATTTTATGTATATGTGTTAATTTGTTTGTTTACGTAGTCTAATTTGCCTTTTTTTTTTATTCTTTATTTATATCTATCTCTCTTTCCATATATATATATATATATGTGCGGGCACACATGTTTATGTCTTTTTTGTTTATCTTTTGGTTTGTCTATATTTATTTTATTTGATATTTAATCTAAGTGAGAGTATATTAATTGAGAAATAAGGATATTAAAAAAAAAGTCTTAAAAATCTAATCAATTTTTTATTTGGACAAAACTTCATGAATTAATTTAGTGTGAATAATTAATATGAGTTAGGTTTCTCTTGTTACTAACTCTTATCATCTCTATTAAATTGAAGAGTGATAAAGAAAAATCAGGGATAAGAATTTCATCATTTTGAGTAAGAAAACTTTTGATTAGAGTTGCTCTTTCTATTATATATATAGTGCAAACTCCTATATATCGTTCATGTTAAGATAAAATCGGCAGAATTATGTTTTTTTTTCTATATCATTTATCTCGATTAAATTTATTTTATACTCTAAATTACATATTTTAAATCATGGGATTGGATTATCAAATTTTTTGGTTAAATTGATTTTCTATCATATTTATTTATGTATGTATTTATGTTTGTATAATTAGTATCTGTGAGCACATTCATTTTTGTGTTCATGTTCGTATCTAATCTCTATTTTATGTTTATTTGCCTTCATGTCTATGTCAGTATCTATAATTGTATTTTTTGTTTATGAATATATATTTGTGTTTATGTCTATGTAAAATCTTTACAAATTCGTTTAAGTATCTCTATGTTAATTCAGTGGTGGAATCATATTGACTTAAGGGTGGATAATTGTCCCCTTTTAAAATGTATCACTACAAGAAATTACACAATTTATGATGAATTTCTTTGTCATGCACAAAATTTTGTCACAATTTGTTAATTAATAGTTACGAATTTTATAATTGTCACTTTAATATTTCCTTTTGTGACGAGCATTACATTTGTCACTATAAATATTTTATGTCATCACTAATCAACATATGTAATGATGATAAAAAGAAATTTGTCATACATATTTTTAGAGGTAAAATTCGCGCCAAATTTTGGAGGGAAATCTTTCGATGACGAATTCAAAGTCATTAATGATGATATTTGTTGTCAGAAATTTTTTTTAATGACAACATTATATTTTGTCACTAATTAATTGACCAAATTGTTGAAAATATTATTTCGTCATCATTGTCCACCTTAAGCGACGATAGGTGTAAATGTGTCACAGTTTCTTTTTTGACAAAATATTTTATCAAAAGTTTTGGAGCAAAATTTTTTTAAAGACAAATAACTTATCACTAAATAATATTAAAAAAAAAAAAGACTAAACAAGAACCAAAAATTTCACAAAAAAAGTTATATACAAACTCTCATAAAATGATATATATATATATATTGCTAACGACGTTTTCTTATGTTTATTCTTTTAGAATTGTCGAAAAAATTGGAGACAAGGTTTAGATATGTACCTTGTACTAGGAAAAAGAGTATGAAGAGTGAATAACTCGGCCATTGATTGATACTTCAGTACTTAACTAGCACTGAATTCCTTTACTTCACTTTATTTAATTACTTAGATCACCTTCGAATTAATTCCAGAAATATTCATAATATCATCTATCCAATAACCTTCTGTTTAATTCCTAAAATTAATTAAAATAAGGAAATCAGACAATTAAGAATTTAGCAAGATGCGTACAGCATCGATCGACTCATATTGCTCTCCGGTGTCAGATTGATGATCTAAAACCACCAGTAGACTCTTGTTAACATATAGATCTAGATTCAGGTGTTAGTTTGTCCATAAATCTCATCGGTTGACCGGAAAATAACGAAACAGTCTTGACCGTCAAATCACAAACGGTGTCCGATCAACACCAAACTGGTGCCATCCGAAAGCTTTTACCAAGAGGAGTCTATATATGTACTTTATTTAAAACCCAACAGTTAGATTGGTCGGTATATGTGAAAAACTGAATAAAAACCCATTTTTTCTCTCAAAAATTCTCTCTCTACACCCTATTTCGCACGTATCGGCTTGAAAGAAAGATAACTCGATGAGAATTCAAACCCCTCAAAAATCACTTGAATCGGATTTAAAATGAAGAACAAATTTGCGTTAGGAGTTCGAAGAAAAACTAACTATTCTCACCCCTCTCTCTCCCTTGTTCACTACCTAAAATCGTTCAAAAATGAAAAAAGGAAGATAATATCATTTCTGTTATCCCAGATGACGTAGTTTTAGCAAACTTACAGTTTGGTCCTTAATGAAGAAAGTGTCTTTCACTTAGATCCTAATATGGGCATAAAAGTAACATTATTTTTCTTATATATATTATATTATTCTTTTTTATACGTGTTCTCACATATAAGCTACACATCACTCTTATTTCAGAATTATCATTTTGGTCCTCACACTTATAAAATTCAATTTTTTGAACTATAAATAATTTACTATTTAAACCTACGAGCTTATAAATTTTCTATTCAACTGCACTAATTTGATTTAATGAATTATATCTAATAAACTATAATTAAACAATTTATTGGTACATAGCATTTTAGTTCTTCAAAATCATTCCTTCATTTGAAACACTCAACTAGATTTTAGTTCAAAAAAATTACAAAAACATAGTATATATTTAATAAATTGGCGGATGAATTTGAACTTATCAACTTTGTTTCGGAGCCAATTTTTGGAGTTTAGTGATGATAGCATGGGTTTATATCGTGCAAATATTTGATGATAGGAAACTGGTATCTGAATAGTTTTCATTTATTATGAATGCAATGAAGCATATGAGGTCTACAAAATATGCAGCACATTAACGAGTCCAACAAAGGAATCGTGGGCTGATGGACTTAGTCTTGCAAGGGCTATTAACTATCAATTTCCACAGGTTAGATTTGATTTTATTTTCCATCATTCCTCTAGTAGTGTTGATCTATTTCCTTGTCAATTATTCTTGCTTTAAATTGTGTTGAACTTAAACTAATTGGTTCCGAGGACCTTGATAATGTGATTTAGCTAATAAATTGACACTTTTACTCAATCTGTGTGCTTTCTTTTCTTCTGCATTTGGTTTTATTTATTTGAAGAAGTTTGTTTGAGATGTAATTTGTTTTAGATTTGCCTTTTTTAATGAAAACTTTTTGTCTTAAATATGCATGTAAGGTATTACAGATTGCATTTGGGATTGTGAATTATGACTTGAATGGTGAATGGTGTGTTTCTATTTACTTGTCAAAAAAGAGAGGTTAGATATAGAACTGATTTTTAATGCAAAAGTAATTTAGTTGAGGTATGGTGTTAAAGAAACTAGATTTAGTGAGATCGCAATATAAAGGTTAGTTTAGCTAATGTATGGGTGAGTCTAATGACATTATCATCTTTCTTTTTTACTTGTAAATGGGGATCTTCTATTGAGCTTGTTAAAATTTTTCCTATATATATATCCTTGCTTTCTCTTTTTGTACCTTTTTACTTTCAGTTAGTTATATTATTGGGATTCTTTTTTTCTGTTGAGATGGATTTTTTTTATTTATGTTTTTATGAACTCAATTCTTTACATTTGGTTTGATGTCATTTAGAGATTCTTATTGTTATTTTTCATTTGAAAATATTATTTTTGTTTTAAGATGTTATAGTGTTTTGTTGTAACTTTATTACATTTTACTTGGACATGCAGGAGGCTTATAGATGTGAGTATCAAGGATTGCTAAAAGCTAAATATTAATATCTAGCATGCTAGCATTAGATTGTTGCAAATATGATTAGATAAGTTTTTTTTTTTTCCTTTCTTAACGACTAGTTACTAGGTTTAGAATATTGAATAGTCAACTATTTTTATTTTAACTTGGATACTATTGTATCATGTTGACTTGTATATATTAAATTAGTGGATTTATAGAAATGTCTTCTGTTGATTCATTTTATGATTTCTCATTTATAATATGATTGTAATTATAAATTTGTCTCTAAAATTATAAAACTGATTATTGACAAAAAAATTTTTTTTACTAATAGTTAGTCTTTATTGACAATGTATATCGTCACCATATATAAATCAATTGGTAAAGGTGACTTTCATGATCATAATATCATCATAATAAATATATTAAATAATGACAAATATATTACGTCGTCATTTGTATTGTTGTTTTGGTGACAATAAATTAATTTAAGTGATAGAAGTTTTACTAATAACCACGACAAAAATTATAATCTACAATTGGATGATTTTGATTATATGATGTATTTCGTCGCTAAAGTAATATGATTGGTGATGACTTATTATTATTAGGTGACAAAAATCTCTGTCCATTAATGACGAGTTCAACGTCACCAAAAGTAAAAACTCCAATGAAGATAGTGTTTATCGTCACCAAAGCTAATATATTTAATGACGACTTGTAAGTTTGTCAGATATATATTTTGCCACGTGCATACGGTGACGTTCACTATGATGACAAAATTTCGTCACCCTATGTTTTTGGTGACGAATATTAATGTTAATGTGACGAATTTTTGCGTCATTTTTAGTGAAATTTCTTGTAGTGTATGTAATAATATGTAAATTTATATCATTTTTAAAAATTTTTCCCCTTTAAAAGATATTGGAAATTTATTTTGTTCTTCTAACATAGATTTCTAACTCTTTATTCCTTTTGAGTTAGGAATCTTGACTCCATCGTTGTGTCAATTTATATCTTTTTGTGTTTATATATATCTATGTTTATGTTTCTTTGGTGTTTGTATCATTGATATTTGTATGTATGTCTATATTTACTATATATACAAGAGGAGGGAAAGAAAATAAGGCAATAAGATAAATTGGTGGGGAAAATATACATCTAATTACAGTGGTAGATCCAGAAATTTTGTGCAATAAGTACTTAATTGCTGATCATTCATTTTGTTGGGGTCTACTTGTTAAAAATATAATGGAGTCTATTTTATTATATTTTAATTATAACAATAAGTTTTGAAAAAATTGTAGAATGTAAAGACTCCACTCCTAACCATCTACATCCGCTCCTATCTAATGCATTATATTTACAAATATACTTCAAAAAATAAAATTAAAATTCATTTATAACAAATAAGTTGTAATTAAATGAATAAATAGTGATCGCTATTGGTGTTTCCGACCATTAGGAAAAGGTTAGCCAGATTAATGGTGTCTTGCTTTAATTGATAGCTTCCATGTGTATCAGCATAATTATTGATTTGCAATTTGCAAGTTTTTATCATGGACAATTGTTCTTTAATTTTTTTTAAAATATATATAATAGTATATAAAATTATATTATTTTTTTAATATTAATTTGTCTCATATAAATAATATTGAAAGTCTATTTTTACATTCATTTGACTTCAATTTCTGACTTTTTATCCTTTCTAATTTAAGAATTTTTGCTCTATCACTTCATCTGAATATGAACAATAACTTAAAGCCATTGAAATCAATAGGTTTTACTTTAACTTTAACATCAGGAAAATAAAAGAAGATTATCAAAATATTACTTTAAAGACTCATGTTATAGAGAATACTTTCTAGCTTGTTACTAAACTTTAATAGGGATTAGGGATGCAATAATTAATTAACAATGTTATCAAATTCCTTAATTATGTTCATAATGTGAAAGGATAACCAAAAGGAGCAAATAGCTTGCCATTTGGGTTCCATGAAAAGTTCTTTCTGATAACCCATTTACTCCATATGGCAAGACAGAACTCTTCTTTCTTTACCCAACAAATTTAGATTTATTTAGGCTAAACTCATCTCCAGCCCCTTGGATTTTTTATTTTTTTCAATTTGCCCCATATAAGTTTTTGGCATCGATTGCTCCTTGAAATTCATTTTTAGTTCAATTTGCCCTCTGTGAAATTTTAAAAAATTACAATTTGTCTATCATACTGACGTGGCAGCTGGAATTATAATAAAAATGTAAAATTACATTCCGGTTACTACATTAGTACATGAGATAAATTGTTACATTTTTAAAATTTCACTGGAGGTAAATTGAATAAAAAATAGAATTCAGGAAGCAATTAGCATCAAGATCCTATAAGGAGGGCAAACTGAGAAAAAATGAAAAATTCAAGGCTACAAATGTGTTAAGCCATTTATATATAAAATGATCGGGCGGCTAGGATGCATTTTTCTGCTCGAATAAGTGTGGAGTAGCATTACTCATTATAAAAATATTAGCAATGGATTTAATCAACAGAGCTCTTCCTTTTGGTAAATGTTTAGAAACAAATCACTGAGAACAAAAAAATTCAATATAAACTCTACTTATTTAGTACGAGCAACCACATGGAATTAATGAGTTGCCTCAAATTATTTAGTGCCACAATTATTGGAAAAATTGTGATTATGAGCCATTTTGAGAGAATAATTGGGTGAGTCTCACAACTCAGTTTTGGGAGAAAGATCCGGATATGTATCTCTTGACATGAGAACTATAAATTAATGTATTCATATGCTCAAAATGAAAAATGTGTAAATAGAAATTGAAACTCAAAATAAACAAACTCCTTACTAAGGAGATATAAAAAGAAAAAGTGAGAGTTTTGTACTATATCACTAATATGTAAAGTTGAACTTGTGTTTATATATTAAGATACATTCTTATATGTGTAAGAAAATAGCATGAAATAGTCTTTCTCGCACGTTCAGACGCATGGAGGGGTGCAAATCAATGGTCCGAAATAGGCCAATGCATGGGTGTGCAACCTGCGTATACGAATGTCTGTCCAAAATCTCGTGACCCAGACCAAGCTCAATTTTTATATATTTTTTTTTATTTCTGGAAATTGAAATAACACTCTCGTGTCGGTCGTGTACACGGAAGTGTGGATTTTACACTCCTGTGTAGATCCACACGGTCAGGCCACTGACACGCCCGTGTAAATTGTGTTCCAAATTAGTTTTTTAAGCTTCTTGTTTTTTGAAATTTTATTTTCCGATATTTCAAAGATTAATTTCACCATTATTTGAGATTTACAAATGCATTATTGACATCCTTTAAAAGAAATTAATTACAATTAATCACATGTCTCCTCTATTTAATATAAATATAAGCTTTTGGCTTGTATTGTAGAGAAGTTTAGAGAGTTTGAGTTTGCTTCTTATTGAAAAGTCTTTTTCTTCTTTTTCCTTCTTATTCTCAAGTAATAGAAATTGTGACAAAAATAAGTAGCAGTTGTGTGTTCAACATTTACTTGAAATATGTTGTATCCCCGGAGACAAACGCCAGTTATCCTAAATACAGATGATATGAGCCGAATTTGTCTTAAGGAAACTGTGTAGAACACATGTTTCAGATCATTTTTCATTTTTCTTATTTTTTGAATATTGAATTAACAATTTCTCCTATTGTTATTGTTTTCCTCCTAACAATATCATTCTGGTGATTTTTGACAAACAAGTAGATGGAGAAACCCAATTACAAATTTTGCAAATATTTTGAATTGAATTGAAAAGAAAATGTTAAAAACAAAATTACAAAATAAAACATCCATTACAGTTCTCTTTTATAATTATATTTTTTTAATAAAGAGTCCAATTAGATATTTGAACTAAAAATCTCACAGCTCTATCTCTCGGACTATTATCACTTAACTAAAACTCATTGATTTTTTTTATAGTTATGTTTTATATGATATTACATAAAATGTGGCCTGGAGCTGCTACTTGATTTGACGAGGCTTGCTAACTTGTAATTTATCACAGAAGATTCATGCAACTTCAATTTAGCCTCCAATTCTGGTAAAGGAAAAGAAAAGAATAGCTTTCAATTAAATCACTATCACTAGATATTCTTGTAGAAATTGAAAAAGTTTTTGGAGTGTTGACCAAATATGAAAATTATGCATTCCTTATTTTTTAAATTAAATTTAAATAGAATTTTTTTAAAAAAATAAAAAAGCAATGTTTTGACATTTTTTAAATTGAAATATTCTTTTTTCTCCTAATAATTTCTTTGAGAAAAATTACAAAAAAATCATGAATTTTGCCAAATTTTATAATTATATCAAATTCTAAAAAATTCTATCTAAACTATGTGAACTTTTATTTTTGAAGTAAATCTAGCTTCTGTAACACATAATCAGTCTTAGAACCTAGTTAATGCTTACTTAGATTGACCAAATAGAATAACTAGCACATACATAAATTAAATATGCTATCTAAATTAAATATATCCACTAATAATTAGATAATTGGACTATAGCGTCAGCTATTTAATTCCACAAGCATATTTAATCTATATTAATATTAGTTATTTCATTAAGTCTATCCATGTAAGCTCTAATTAGATTTAGAGGCTCATTTCTTATCATTGAAACTAGATTTACTTCAAACATAAAATTTCATATAATTTAAATAAAATTTTTAAAATATTTTATATGATTGTGAAATTTGATAAAATTCAGGATTATTTTTAATTTTTCCTAATTTTTCTTATACAAAAGGTGAACTAAATTCACATAATAATAACTATAGTAAAAATAAATCATTCCATAAAAAAACCTTATTTGGCATTGCATTTGAAAAAAACGTTTTTAAAAAAAAATTGTATTTTTAACTTTTTTTTTTAGTTTTGAAAACTACATTTAGTAGGAGTAGGTAAATAGATATTTTTTTAAAACTTGCTTTTGGATTGAAAATTTTTAATTGTAATTTTGGATCATAAATTATTCCAAAAACATATTTTAAAAAATCAGTTTATAAAAAATTAAAAAAATCAATCAATTAAATTATAAAAATTTAAAATCTGTTTTTATGATCTAAAGTCACGTGGAAAGATAAAAAAAAAAAAAAAAACATGACTTCTCATCAAAACGTAGTCTGACAAAAAAATCGATTGTAAATTTTAATTCTAATCTTTACAGTTTTTTCATAATTTATTCTAAATCAAATTAATCCCACATGATAATTAATACACAAATCGTATTTTTTTTTACCAAAAAACAAATTAAATTCGAACAGTAACATGCAAAATTTAGATTTGACTTGAAGATAAAGTGGATATAGTATACAGGCAATTATTACTCTTTGAATTTCCAATATTGAAATTTAATTTGGGGAATGATAATGCTGCAGAAATATCTTTGAAAATATGATAAAATATTATTTAATAATTGGACATAAGAAAAAAGAATTCTACGTTCGAATGAATCTAATCTATATAGTAGCCTTATTATCTATGATTGGATCGGCATAATAGGTTTATTTTTTTTCTTTATTCCAAAAATTTTCAAGATTTAACCCACGACGGTACAGGTAAAATGGCGTAAATCTTTTCTAATTTATTTAGAAATTTTGAATACAAATTTTGAGTATACAGTTATTTTAAATTTTATGAAAAAATATTTTTTTATTCTTAAAATTCTATCCAAAAAAGAGCATAATTAATTTTTATGTATAATAATATAAGATCATTATTGACTGGTTTATAAAAAAATTTTCAAAGTTGAACTTTCTCTTGAAGGGTATCTTTCGTTAGAAGTTTCAAGAGTGGAGATGTCCTCCAAATCCGGAGGCAAGAATTCGATGCCCTCCTAAACTGGATTAAGATTTCTTATAGAATTCGAAATCTCTTATTATTAAACTATTATTGCCAAACTAAAGTTTATTGGTAATATAATAAAATTTAAATTCCTTTTACAGTTTCAAATATAAAATTCAGAATTAATTTAATTTATAATCACTTACAGTAAAATTATAAAACATTTTTCATTCTAAAAAATTATGAAAACAATGTGTTTGTTTGAACAAAATCACTTGGATATCAGCGATACAATTTTTGTAAAATTCAGCGATCATATTCATAGTTGCAGCGCCAATAACTTGCCAACAACATGCTAAGTTTTCCACCGACAATAACCGAGTCCCTGAATTGCTTGAATAGCGATCTTGGAGCCAAACGCTGCAACCTTTTTGGCCACTAGAATCCCCTCTAGAAGGAGATGAAATCATGCATTACACCAGGCAAATTTTTGATCTAATTATCTGAATAAGTCAATTAAAAAACAAACTTGAATCATGACCTTTATTGACTCGAAGATCCATCTCGGGATTGATTAAAAAATAACTTGAATTGGAAATGAATGACCCGACTCGAATTGGTCGCATCCGACTTGATTGTCAGGTGTACCTGTGTATTTTTTTTATACAAGAAGCATGAACTTCCCTAGCTAATTCCTTAAAATAATTGTCCAAAATTTTATATTAAAAGATTTAGCATGGGCTGCATCCACATTGTAATTAGTAAGACAGCAAGGAGGTCCTTGCAAATAGAAGGCAATTTTCTAGAATTATTGTGTAACATGTCAGTCACAAAGCTACACTCACTTAAAAGAGTTATAACTCTTTTAACTTTTTAAAATGTATATAATAATATATAATTTTATTAAAATTAATCCTTTTATAAAGAATATTATAAGCTTGTTTTTACGTTTTATATTTAGGTTTAATGGTTTTTTGTCTCATCTTATTTAGATTTCTCTTTCTTTATTTTTATAATTTAAAGGAGCAGTGATAACAATTACGCAAGTAAGGTGATTCAGAAAAATTGAAAACAATTTCGGCTGGTCAATTTTGCCCCGGATTACCTTACCAGTTTTGCATTAATTAGACTTCGACTTGGGTACTAATATTTTTTATGCATCTTGTAATTTGTGGCTTTTACACGATGTATCTTGAGTTTGTTATAGTTGAATGTTTGTCTGTTTTGTGGGTTTAAGCTCTGTTTTTTTTTTCTTTTTTTTTTTTTAAATAAAAAAAGAAGCAAATCAAACCATGTGGGTGGGGAAGAAAATTCTGAAATCTTGAAGAGTTGGTACCCAACTAAGGTATCAGAGTCCTAAATGAGGGAATTTCGTCCACTTTGATATTACATCTTATCTCTTTCACTAGAGCTTCCTTACCCCACAGGCACAGCAAGCTCCTCCTCTAACCTATGATGGTCTATTGCTTCTCTGAATTGGCTTTAAGAATATCGCAGTTACCTTAATTTCAAAACCCTAGCTAGTCTAGTATGGATTGGATATTTTTTATCAGTCTCTAACTAAGTTTTTCTTATTATTAATATATTTATAAATATACATTGTATTATTTTTAGCTTTGAATTTGAATAATAACATGCAAAATTATAGGAATGAATTGAAGTTAATATGTGGACGGTATACATTAATGATTACCCTTTGAAATCCAATATTTGAATTCGACACAATTTAATTTTAGTTAATGATAATGCTGCCTAAGTATCTTTGAAAAAATAATATTTTATTATTAAACATTTGGGCAGACAGTCTATAAAGCCTTTATAATTATTATGATCTATATGATTTTAAAATAACAACAAGACAAACACATACGTAGTTTGCATCCCATGTTGTTCATATGACTGATCACTCATTAAACAACGAACTTAATTATGGTCAAAATTCTCATAAAACAGAATCTGAAATAATCTTAATTAATTAGTCAATGTTAATTATCCAGTTAATCACGGCAGCAGCTGTTTAATGACTTTTTTTTAAGTAAACCCAAGTGTTGATATTTGTTTATGATTTAATGTCGAGACATGTCTGCTACATATTTTCATGTTCGGTAATACTTTCTTGCACAATAATTATGCTTAGAGAAGACAATTTTGGTTATCATGTGAATTATTGTAATGCTAAAAGGAATTTGCTTTTGTCTTCTTTTCTTTTTGCTAAATAGTGTTTTTTTTTCAATCGATTAGAAATTTTGAGACTCGAATCTGTATTGCTTTGAGAAAATTCTAAAATTTTCAACTCCTTCACTAAATAGTGTTTGATGCTATTTTTTTTATTATAAAAAATTCAATTGAATATTTAAATTTGAAACTTTATAGTTCTAATAATTAGATTAGCCACTATTATTGGTTGAGGAGCTGTCTTTTCTTTTTGCATTTTTCAGATCAACAAATTATTATAATGAGTAGTCGATAGTTCGATTCGATGCAGCCAAAGTGACCCAGTTACATTTTTTTTTTCTCTTTAATCAATCCATGAGATACAAGACCAAATACCGGTGGATGAAGCCAAAATGACTTTGAAGCCTTTTTATTTCTTATTTTTTGAGAAATTTTAGAAAAAAAAAAACTTATTATTTTTTTTTAGCAATTCTAATTATTTTTATAATTATTTTCAGTTTAACATGTCTTTCAATTTTTTTATTATATCTTTTTGGTCAAAACCATTTATTATTCTATAATTTACTAGATTGCATATTTATCTTTTTTACATTGGATGAACCCATTAATATTGATATGTATATACATCGGATAAACCTATTAATATAGAAAATTGATATATAAATATAAATTCTTAATTTTTTTTTTATAATTTCTGCTTTTATTTTTTTTTAAAAAAAGAGCAATTATAAAAATAAAATCATGGTCACTTGCTCAGTCTTCTCATGATTTCCACATTATAAAAATAAAATCATGACCATATTGATTTCGGAGAGTAATTTTACTTTCGTCGAATTTCTATTTGGTGTTTGAATGGTTCTTCAAAAATTAATTGAGAACGGTGAAGTCTAAAGGGTGAATGAGTAGGCTATCAACACCTAAAACACTACCAACGGCAAGTGTATTATTTTTTTTTTAACCATATATATTCTTATCCCTTTTATAGTTTGTATACAAATTTTGTTTAAAGTTTAATCATAATTAAATTTATGGAAAATTAACACAAGTGAGATGATAAAAATATAAAATACTATAAATATTATGAACAAGACTTATTATCACAACCAACAAGTCATACTAAACAAAATTCCAAAAATAACAAAACTAAGAAAGTTTATGCTTTAATGTTTATCTAGTAGCAAGCTTAATTTTAGGTATATTTAATAAGAATAATTTTGGGCTATTTTATTGTTTTCATATGATTTTGTTTTCAAAATTATTTTGTTTCCTTTTTTTCCTTTTATATATACTATATATAAATTATATTAATGAATGGCTTGATTAATAGCTTTTGCCACATGGTTTTATCTAGTTTTATATATATAATTATTCATTTTATTATTATTTAAATATTATATATTTAATTTTACAAAATATTATACATTTAAAATTATTTAAATATTATATAAATTACATATGATTGTATATGTAGATTTATATACAATAGAATATAGTATATAATTAATAAAAAATTTAGTCATATGATTAAAAAATAGTAAATTAATGAGATTAAAAATAATAAAATTTATCATAGGAACATAAGAATTAAATTGCAGCTGTACGAAATTATAAGTGTGGTATATATAGAAAATTATTGATTTTTTTTTTAACGATTCTAATTAATTTCAATTTAACATGTCATTCAATTTTTTTATTATATCTTTTTGGTCAAAACTATTTATTATTCTATAATTTACTAGACTGCATATTTATCTTTTTTACATCGGATGAACCCATTAATATTGATATGTATATACATCGGATAAACCAATAAATATAAATTCTTAAATTTTTTTTTTTTATAATTTCTGCTTTTATTTTTTGAAAAAGAATAATAAAAAGAGCTGTTATAAAAATAAAATCATGGTCACTTGGTCAGTCTTCTCCTGATTTCCACAGTGTGATCACACCCCCATCCCACCTATTGATGTGGAAAAATCAACTTGTCCACACGAGTAATCCTATCACTTACTTTTTTTTATACACTTTTTATAATATATTTTCAATATAAAAAAATGTATCTCTTTTCTCTATAAAATACCAATTTTTATTATAAAAGTAATGATATTTTATAAATAAAAGGATATATATCCTTTTTACATTAAAAATATATAATAAAAAATATATAAGAAAATGTTGGTAGTACTGTTCTGTCCGCATTTCTCTTTCAATGGGTAACTATATTAGTGGAGCAATATATACCAACCCATTTTAGAATGGGTGGTTAACCCATTAACCTTCCATTAATGTAAGTTGATAGTTGACATTATTATGATTTCTTACAAATGTCAAGATTTTATGCATTGATTACAAGTACACCATTGTGTATTCACCAAAAGCTTTTAGAGCAAACAAAGTATGTCATCATGTACTTTAATTAGTAATGAGTTCAACTATTTATTCTCCATTATTTTCCTCAACACAATTTGATAGATCAGTTCATTCTCAAATATATTCATTTTCAATTAATTTATAAAATTATTGATTATTTTACTTATTTTTACCATATTATATCCAATTTGTATTAAAGTATTTGTATTTTATCAGTCTATCTAGTCGTGCTGTTTAATATACATTAAAGTGCTGATATGTTAATACAGGTGGATAACATTACTGACTAATTTAATCCAGTCAAAGAATTTTTTTTTTTTTGAAAAGTAAAAATAAAAACTGATTAATGAGTAAATTGTTTTCGTTGAAGCTAAGGACCTCTGCCTTAGTAGTATAAGGAAATGCGAAGGCCTTTTTCAATTTCTTTTTTTAAAAAAATAGCATAAACAATATAAATTATACTATCTCTATTCTACTCTAAGTGTAATTTAAGATAGTGACATAAAATTTAAGAATATAAAATGATCATATTATACTCCCTCTTTTAATTACTGTAAAAAATACATTAATAGTGGAGAATACTTATATGGATAAAGTTGAAAAAAAAAGTTATATTTTTTACGAGTAATATAAAAACATCGTTTAAAGTAAAACAAATAAAGAAAGTCTTCCAGTCAATTTTCTGATTTAGGTAACCGGTAAGCTGATATATTACCGGAAATCTGACGTTTCATTGAAAATTTAACATAAAAGGTAATATATCACCGAAAATTAGTTTAGAATAACTTTAATAAACGAAAATATAGTTAAATAATTTTTTTAGAGACTAAAAAATGTTTGTGATAATACTGTAATAAAAACCATGATGAATTATAGTATATGAAATTAACCCTAATTTTGACCCTTCAAAAATGTGTTCACTAGTACAAGAGGCAGTATTTGGAGCGTTGGTTGAAGCAATAAGAGACAAAGAAAAACCGAAAGCACTACACAAACAACGACAACGCATAAGTCTTCTTCTCGATTTTCCATGAAAAACCCACTGCCTTCATATTTCTTGCATTTTCATTTACCTACTACTAAACCCTTTTTTTTGGCTAAACCCACTGCCTTAATATATTATTAGTTATTATTTTTTGTCATTTTATCTTCTAAATCCTTTTTTAAATTCACTTTAATCTGTTTACTCCATTTTTAATTCGATTAGTTTCTCTAACAACTATAATTTTATCACATATATATGGCAAGAAGGTTGTGTATTTCCAACAATCCGTGCTTGAACTTATGATAAATTAATTGTAATAATCTTAAATTAATTGTTTTAAAGAAGCGACAAAAATGAACAAACACAGAAGGCAATATAGGCTTTTTTTTTCTTTATTTGTTTTATTTTTCTTATTTGCCGTGCATTTTTTGTTTGATAATTGATCCCATTTTTGGTTTCATAATTGATCCCATTTTTGGTTCTATATTAATGTAAACCACATCATCAAACAAGACTTTGATGTCCGCTTTTATAATTTTCTGGTCAATTTTATTCTTTTTTTACAAATTCTTCCACTCATTAATTAGATGGACTTGTCAATGAGGAATTGACTACACTTTGTGAAAAGTGACACTTCAGTTTTTTGAGAATATTCACATATCCAAATTTCAAAAAATTATTTGATGGTATGTGAGAAAACTATTTTAGAATACTTTTTTGTTAGATTTCAGTCAAAAAAATAAAAATCCTTGTTGGGTAATGAGAATTTCTTTAGGCTTTAGATGCGGAAAAGCAAATTTTATTTCATTTTTGGGTTTCTTCCCAATTTGTTCCTATTGCAAATTTTTGCAATATTTGACCAAATAAATAAAATATTTGGGTGAATGTTAATTATTATGATGGTATTCTCTTGGGAAAAATGCACTTCTAGACACTGATTATAATGTTCTTTTTTCAATTGAATTTTTGTATTTTTATTTGATTTTATTTAGCCTCTAAAATTTATTTTGTCATTTTTAAACATAATTATTATAATAAAATAATTTTTCATTTTAAAAATTTTCCATTATAAAAATCTGTCAGATTACTGATAGAAAAATTCATGGTAAATTCATTTTTTCTAAAAAAAATAAAAATAATATATATTAAGATGGATTTCAGCCTTATAGATCCATAGTTTATTATATTTGATCAGCTTAATATCAATTGAACTTTTAATCAATCATCTTCAATCTTTTTCGGTTTGTTGATTAGAAATTCTGAAAATACTAGTTAGTTTATTTTAGATTTTTTTTTTCGCATTAGAAGGCACAATAGATCGTTGACCACATAACAGGAGGTAGCTATATCTGAACACACACCATAAAAGTGTCAAATTTTTACCAATATTGATGGACGGTGGCGAAAAGACTCGAATCCGAGACTTTTCACGAATGAAAATATCACTTAAGATGATTTTTTTAAAATAATATTAGGTACTCTTTTATCAAATTGAAAATACTCGGCCCAATCATAGATCAAAACAAATTTTGTTTGAGCTAGGGCAAAGCCATAACATATTTATCTCCGGAATTGGGCCTCGGGCTTACTGTGATCTCGAGAATTAGTTTTTCCTGATATTAGAATTTCAGACTGGGTTTTCCGCTTATAAACAACATCTCCTAAAGTTTTAAGCCAATCAATTCCCAAAACTAAGTCTAAGTTGCCCAAGTCAAAAATTAAAGCTGAGAACCCCCTCACATTTTTCTCTCACCCAAACTTTGTGCCCATCACCACCCAACTTAATCTGCATTCCCATAAACTCTTGAACCGATAGACCCAAAGTTCTCACTAATTTACTGGAAATAAAATTGTGGGTTGCCCCACTATCCACTAGAACTAAGATTGGAATACCCATCAACAATCCTTGCAATTTCAGAGTTCTAGGGTTACATTTAGGTGAAGAAGACATACCATTTACCTCCAATATCTGACATTCTCCTTCCTCCGATCGCTGCTCCTCCGTCTTCTCCGACTCCAACAGCTCAGTGGTGTATTCAAACTCAGCGAATTCGGCTCCACCTTCACTCTCCTTGTCGTCCTAGGGTATGAAGAGCCTCATTCACATTTATGGAGGGGGCTGGCTATACGGTTGGGAACACTTGAAACACAGCCCCTTCTTCCTCCTTTCTTCCAAGTTTGCTCATGAAAGATGATTGTACCGGGTTGTTCTGAAGAATGTGTGAATTCGGTTGAATTGTGCTATAGGTAAGGGGCTGGGTCTTTTCTGAATTAGCATTGTTGGACCGGGCTGCATATATGGGCCTAGAATACTTGGGCCTAGGACTCAAACCCATGAGCGCTGTGGAAAAAGAACCCTGCACGTGACCCCTAATATTTCCTTTCTCCGCATCTGACCTACTTCGCACGCCATACCCAGCTGCAGTCCTTCTTCCCAATGCCACTTCTACGTTTGTGGCAATATTCATGGCGGATAGGCTTAGGCTCGATTCCATCTCCATTAATTTGACCCAATTCTTCACATCTTCCTTTAAGCCATTCATAAAATACCCTAGATACATTTCTTCAGACTCTCTAGGAATTATAAATGCTATTTGTTCAAATTCATCAATGTATTCCTCTATTATACCTCTTTGCTTCAAGGCTGCCAATAGTTCATATGGACTCCGGCTAGACATCTCCCCGAACCGATTGAGGAGTTATAGCTTGAAATGCACCTAAGTCAGCTCCGGGTGCAACTCTCCAAGTATGGTAAACCAGTGTACAGAGGTACCTTCCATACAAATGTGAGCTAAAAGGAGTTTTTATTTTTATTTTTTGGTGTTCCATGTATTTGGAAGTATGTTTCTGCCCTGGTAAGCCATCCTCTTGGGTCAGTCCCTGTGAATGGTGGAAGTTTCACCTTCTTGGCCATTGAAAGTGTTTCGGTTATTGTTGTTGTTCTGGTAGTGTCGGATGGAGGATAACCATCAATATGGACTGATTGTCGGTGGAAGGACTGAGTTGTGATACCATGAGATGCTTCTGTTGGTTCAGTTGTGTCCCTCTCTTCCACAACCATGGGCTGCGTGTCAAGTTTCTTAATCAACTGATGGACCAGGTCTTGGAGCTTTTCTTGACTGTCTTTAGTGGAAGACACTTGCTGGAAATATTTGCAATCTTCTCATCCTGAGCATCCAACCTAGCCTGGGTGCAGGTCTTAGTTGTTCTGTCGCTCTTCCCTATTGGACCACTGATGCAAACAAACAGTTCTCCAAGTTCACAGTAACAGTATTATAATAGAAACAACGTAAATAACTCAAACACGAAGAAGAAGAAACTTAGATTGGAGGAAGAAATGCTGGTTTCATTGATATAATCCCAATACTTACAAAATATTTGCTAATGGTGAACAGTACCAACAAAGGAGAAATTACGAATGGAAACCCAAAATGACCAGCTCTCAAAACAAAGAAATTTGACAGCCACCAACCTTTTCTGGCAACCCAGAAACCCAAAACAAAATACACAGAATGATAGACCTCTAGCACTCTTTTGCCCTTTACTTTTTGTAACTGATTGCTGCCTCGGGTCCTCCCTTGCTCCTCCTAGAATATACTTGCCAAGTATGTTGCTGCCGCCTAGGCAGGTCCACAATACCTCTTCTGTTGCCCAGTTGCTCTTGCTCTTCTCCATCAACCCCATTCAAATACTTGTTTTATATTTTTATATGCCAAACCTTCTCAACTAATGGTTACTTGTTTTGTTTTGATAAAAGTTCACAGCTTTCTACACATTATAACAGTGAAATTAATTAAGTTTAATAAATTATCACTCTGGAGTTATAAATTCAAGAAATTTACAATTCACATTGCATATAATAATAATAATCATCATCATCATCATCATCTAAGTATTGTCTTAGAAACTGAATTAACATTCATCATTTCTCATATCAAGAAATTGTTATACCAGAAAATTCTAAATTCAAATATGAAATAAAATAATTTGTCATCCATCTTCAATTAAACTTCCTGTGATTTCTCTCCTCTTCATGATTTTAAGAGAGAAATACCTTACTAACTCACTTAGAGGAAGAACAGCATGGAGGAGAACAAGGATAATAATTTTAATCATTTAAAATTTTTAATACAAATTACATAATTTTGTCGTTTTTCTTTTATCAATAAGAAAATACTTTTAATTTTATTCCAATCTATTACTATTATTATATTCTAATGTAATCAATTTTTATGTAAAATCTTATCTTAATTGACGAGATTTCCAGTTCGGATCTCTCTACCACCCACCATCAACCAGCAATATAGACTAGGGTCATAAACACATTTGTATTAATTTTTGAAAGTGAACGGCATTTAACAGCAATCTCTTCTTTCCTTTTCTGCAACAAAATTGTATATTTCTATTTTGATGCAATTTTTTTTGCTGTTTATCATTCTCTTTATTCATAATTTTTCATTTTCTTTTCCATTATTCTATATTCTCTTTTTTTTTTTTGTGTGTGTTTCTCTTGTGTGAGCAGTTGCTCTATTATTTTCTCAATTATTCTCTATTCTTTTGTCTTTTTTTTTGTATTTTTCTATTGTGATTTTATCTCAATTTATTGTTTTTCGGTGCATTTTTATTTTATTTTTTTTGTTGCATTTTGAGTTTTTTTTTAAAGAATTCAATGGATTCATACCTAAAAATCATAATACAAAAATAATATAATATCTATTAAATTAAATAAACAAAATAATAAATTTTTACTTAATTGCTAATGAATCTATAGTTTTACAATAAATAAATTTATATTAATAAACTAATAAATATTTACTTTATTTCTAATGAACCAATAATTTTATAACAAATGAATCAACATGTTATAACAAATGAACTTATAGTTTATAACCTATAGTTTATTGATAATGAATCTATAGTTTTACAATAAATGAATTTATATTAATAAACTAATAAATATTTACTTTATTTCTAATGAACCTATAATTTTATAACAAATAAACTTTTATTAATAAACTAATTAATATTTACTTCATTGCTGGTGAACTTACAATTTTACAAAACAACAGATGAAGTTGTATCAATAAACTAATGAACATATTGACTCTAGAGTTAACGCTATTAATTCATTAATTTTAAAAAAATGTGCATTTTTTAGCTCTAGTTTCTCACGGGAATAAGTCCTTAGTTCATATTGCTCTATAGACAATGATCTATAGTATAACAATCCCATCAATCTATATTAGTGAGAATTTATCATATTTATGGTGAGTATGTAAAGACTATCTTTATTGTGTAATCTAAGGGGCACTAGGCTTCTTAATAAATTATTTTTATAAAAAAATAAATACATAATTATGTATTTGAATATTCAAATTTTCAAACCATAATTTTAAGATGGTCTATATATAGTTTGAAGTTATTTGAAAAATGAAAATGATAATAAGTAAAAACGTTTTGGAAAATTTTTTTTGAATTTGGTTAATATTGCATCGAAAAGAACGCTTTTAAAAAATTATTTTTAATTTTTTTAAATTTTAAAAATTAAAAGCAGATAAATAAATATTTTTTTTAGAAGTAAACTTCAAAACAAATTATAAAAAGTTAAATTAATTAAATAAAAAAATTTAAAATATATTTTAAAATAATTAATAGTAATTTCAAACAATCCGTGAAAGATAGAATCGTCGAAACAATGTAAAAACAGGAAAAAGGGAAAACAAACGTCCTAAGCTTGGCTTAGGGTAAAGTTGTCAAATAATTTTCATTTATCCCTTTGCGGGCTCGCCTCGACTCTTCACCATCGTTTCTCTTTCTTCGATGTCACTATGAAATTGTTTTCTTCTTGTTCTTGCTTGTAACTGTTAAAGAAGATCAAGCTATAGAAAGCTCATTAAAGCTTCAATCTTTATGGGATTTAAGTCAGGTATATCTTAATGTTAATCCCTTAGTATTTAATTTTCTTTCCTTGGTTTTGGTTTAAAGGTAATTGACTTTCGGATTTTATTATTATGCATTTCTGCTTGAATGTGTTAGATGAGTCGGTTAGTCTCATTTGTTGAATAGTCTTGCGACTTGAAGGTGTTTGGGGAAATGTCGATGGCAATTTTCCTTAGTTAACTGTACTTACTGAGCTTTGAGTGGGTAAATCTAGTTGGGTTTCCACTAAATCTTTTCTAATTTCGAAAATATCTTTTGGGCACTACTTGATTACAGAGAATTTTGAGCCTTTTTCAATTCTTCAACTTTCTCAAGTTCTCAATTCCCCTTTTTTCCCGTGTTTTTCATCTAAATTTCCTTACTTTAGTGTTTCTAATTTCGTTTTGTTGACTGAACAATAAATTTTGAGAATTTGTTTTTTTGATAGGTGGATCCCCAGACCAAGAATCTGTAGGGTCTGGGACAAAAAGGTCTAGTGTATCATCTAGCAAATCTCGTTACCGCAAAGAGTTTCTTCATAGATTTTTGGACAGTGAAATTTTGACTGCCAAACTCGAGGATTGGTTTGAATCCTTATTGGAAAACTCAGCGACAGAAAAAGCATTTGATGTCCCTTTTGAGTTGATAGAACTTCAAAAGTTTGACTTTGCATTAGAGGGAGTTTCATTTCAGCAGCTGATTCGTATGCCAAATGCTGTTTATGGTTCTACATCTGATGCTGCGGAAGCAAGTGCTTATCTTGCTATCGAAGATTTTCTACATGCCAGTATCAAGGGTTTGTGGGAGGCATTTTGGGGTCAGGATGATTCCTTGCCTTTCTCGGTTGCTTGTCTGTACAATCCAAACTTGAAATTCTACCAGGCTGAGAAAGCAATAGCTAGTGGTAAGCTCGGTGGACTTTGTGCCACTGGTATACTGCTGAACAATCCTAGACATCCACATGGAAAATGGGACCAAATTCTTGAATTGGCACTTTTGAGGCCTGATATTAGAAGCCTTTCTGTGAGAAGTGATCAGCAGCCTTCATCGTCTGTTTTAGGTGAGGCTCTCTTCTATGCTCTACGCATGCTATTATCAAGAAGTTCAAGCAGATTTAATTTTCCTGAGAGTTCAAACTGTGTTTTTCTTCTTCTTGTTGATTCTCAATATGGTGGGGTGGTTAAAGTTGAAGGAGATGTAAATAAAATGGAGTTTGATTTGAATAATGTTTACGAGTGTTCTGCGGAGTGGATAAAAGAACATGCTAGAATCTCAGTCTCTCCAGTTGATAGGATTTGGAACAAGCTTGGAAATGCCAACTGGGGAGATATCGGTGCTCTACAGGTACTTTTTGCAACCTTCCACTGTATTATGGAATTCGCAGGAATGCCGAAGCACTCAATTGAAGATTTAGCTGCTGATCATAGTTCACGCCTACAAACAAGAAGAGTGGAAAGGCAGCTGGGGGATATTAGAGTCAATGGAAATGGTCTATTCCGTTTTCAGCAGCGTAGTATTTCTCCTGAAATTGTTGAAGTTCAAGATGAATCTATCAAAATTGAGTCTGAAGGGTTAGTAATGAAGTTGGAGGTGGGATCTGTACTATGGTTGGAGGATTCAGACCAGCAAAGGGGTTATCAGATCAATGATGTCTGGTATAATGGTGAACTGCAATATTACATTGCATCACCTGTTGAAGGTCCAGGCAAATCATTGTTTCTTTATGTTGGTTCCCATCCTTCTCAACTGGAGCCAGCATGGGAAGATATGAATTTATGGTATCAAGTTCAGAGACAGACTAAAATATTGACAATTATGAGACAGAAAGGCCTATCTAGCAAATATCTACCACAGTTGAGTGCTTCTGGCAGGATTGTTCACCCTGGTCAGTGTCGAAAACCCAGCTCAGGTGGAAATTGTGATCATCCTTGGTGTGGTACCCCAATTCTTGTGACTAGCCCAGTTGGTGAGACGGTCACTGATATGGTAAATGCGGGCAGATTTGGCTTGGAAGAGGCTATCAGGTGCTGTCATGATTGCTTATGTGCACTTGCTATTGCCTCTTCTGTTGGCATTCGGCATGGAGATATAAGGCCTGAGAATGTAATTTCAGTGAGTTCCGGTGTAAGGCATCCTTATTTTGTCCTTATTGGCTGGGGTCATGCCATTCTTGAAGACAGGGATCGCCCGGCCATGAATCTCCACTATTCATCAACTTATGCTCTGCAAGAGGGAAAATTGTGCTCTGCTTCAGATGCTGAGAGCCTGGTATATATGCTTTATTTTTCCTGCGGCGGGCCATTGCCTGATATGGATTCAGTTGAGGGGGCACTTCAATGGCGAGAGACATCTTGGTCTAGAAGATTGATTCAGCAGAAGCTTGGTGATGTATCAACTGTGTTGAAAGCATTTGCTGATTATGTAGACAGTCTATGTGGAACACCATATCCAATTGATTATGATATTTGGTTGAGAAGGTTAAGGAGAAACATTCATGATGAGGATCATGGGAAGGAAATTGACACTTCAGGCTAGGATTTCTCCACTGGCCACATGAACGAAAACAAACCCTCAGCTCACCTTGATCTTTATTTTTCGACGCGGTGGCAACAGTAGAAATATTTTGTGGAAGATAAGTTATTATCAGGCTTAATTATCTGGAGTTTTGCCATCTCGAGAACTAAAGAACAGTTCAAAATTTTGAGAATGGTTTGTGATCTTTATTTCATGTTGGAGATAACGGTTTTCCACAGATCAGCCACACTGCACTGAAGAAATTTTCAGTTTTATATTGTTGAATTTGTGCATGGAGTCCCCAGAATCTGTAAAGGTTAAAATGTCATTGCTTGTTGAGTTCTGTTAATTATCAGTTTTATATGGACGCATACACTCTATTATTTGGTGACATTTTGTAAAGATATATTGAAATTTGTGTAATTGTTGAAGGCTGTGTGAGCCTGTGACCAATCGCTTCTCTGCATAGACTATTGAGTTGCCTAATGACCAAATTATTTATTAGTAATTTGGTGTTTTGGGTTTTATGAACGGAATAGATGTCGAGTTTGAGTTTTTTTTTTTACTGTTATTTATTAATATTAGCGAAAATTTGATATTTTTATATTCTTTTTATATAGTCTGTATTTTAATTAATTAAAAAACTATTAAAAAATGCTTTATATTTTTAAAAAATTTTAAATTAGAGATTTTATTCAAATGAAATGGTTTATATAATCAAATAAAAATAGCAGTCTACGAAACATTTATATGAGTTGAATTTTAGAAACTTCATGACAAGTTAATTTGATTAGTAATATTACTCCTAGAGAGTGTTATGTTCGGCTCTTGAGGGCAATTGATAGGGTTTTTTTATTTTATTTTATTTTCTCTAACAGCTAATAGGTAAGTGTTTGGTAAACAACGACTAATATTTATATAAACTTATCTGATTGAAAAATTTCATTTTATAATTTTTTTTGAACAGCTGAAACTTTTTGAAGTACAATGATCAAATTATCTTTATACTAAATTATCTTTATATATAAAAAAATAACAAATTTTGAATAACAAATTTTAAAATTATTTTTTTAGTTACTCTGTTATCATATAATTATTTGAAAATTTATTATTATTATTATTATAGTGCTTTTTAATTTATTAAAATAAATAATTATATCCAATAATAAATAATATATTTTATTTTTTATAAAATAATGTACATATTAAATTAAGTAAATGATGTTTTTATTGGTAACTTTATATTCTAACAGCTTTGAATCAATTATTTTTATTAAATAAGTATCAAACCACTACTAGCTAGTTTCAACAATTAAACTAAATTTTAATATATATATTTGCAGAAATTAATAATAGAGATTATGCTTATAAAAACAACATTTATTCAAAAGCTATATAGTTTTTATTCTTGCGCAAAGCATGAAAATACAAACTAGTTAATAAAATTTTAAACTTTATAACAACATTAGCAGCATTTTAGTTATTTTAAGACTAAAAAAAATAAATCAAGTTTATTAATATGAAATGAATTTTTTACTTTCAACTTTACAAAATTTAAGCATTCAAATCAAATGTAATTAAAATTAACCCGAAATATTTTTATTAAAGAAAAAAGATAAAAACTATCACTTGGCTCATGCATTTTTATTTTTATTCGGCCTTTATACATTTATATTTTGACGATTTGAATATTTGTATTATTATTTTTCTAATAATTAAATTTTAACTGTTGTTTTTTTAAATTAGGCTAATACAGTTAGTTTGGTAATATAAAACTATCCTTTTTTATCCGGTTTGAATTGAATATAATGTAAATTAAAATATATAATTAAATTGTATTTTAAATTCAACTAAGAGTAATATATAAATTCACATTTCAATTTGGCCAAATTAAGAAGAAAGTTTTTTTTTTTTTTTTAACATAATATGTACTTTCAATTTTATCAAATAAATAAATAATTTTTTAATATTTTATCAATTTAGACTTTTCAATCAATTTATTAGAAAAAATTACTGATATATCTAAATTTTCTAATAAGAATTTTTTTGCTAACCGACTCATCAATGCTTCATTGACATTTTGTTTACTTACAGGAAAGATAATGTTGATATTTCAATAGTAATAACATTAACTAAATAGTTGACTCGCCGAAATATTAAGATGCATTAACTATTTTTTTCTATCAAATTAGCTGAAATATCTAAATTGATAAAATGTTAAAAAATTCGTTCAAAAAATTGAAAAAATTCAAAGTATAAGTTACTTTTGATATAATATTGAAAGTTCATCTCTTTTTTTTTTTTACAATTTAGTCGTTCAATTTATATTATAATCAATCCAAATTAAATAAACAATATAATTTTATATTAGTATACTAACACAATTGTTAATAAAAAATTTTTAAAAAATAAACCAAATAATATTTTTGCAAAACATTAACCCAAAATAAAATGTTCTATTTTGTTTACTCAAAATATGTCAACCCATCTCGTGGTAAGAATGTCAGTCATTTTAAAATTTATAAGAAAGTATTATGTCGTTTTTAAAATTCTATCCAACACAAATATAATTAGTCATGACTCGACTTAAAATTATAATACTGTATTATCCACCACAACATTGGGGCACTTAGAATCAAATATAATTAGTCGTGACTGGAGTTAGCTTGATTATGTTCTAACACTCTCTACACTTATAATCGGCAAAACCAAGTGACAAGGTTCCATTGGGGCAAACAAGGTGGGTTTTACTCTAAATTTTGAGTATGAAAAATTATCATTAATGTATTTGAAAATTTTGGGCTTATACATGAAATTTTGAAACGTATGATCTAATCCTATTTTGCCCAAAACTTGGGATTAATCTTTGACTAAAAAGATGTGTGGCAAAAAACATGGAGTGGATGGGGGGGATCGTTGCATTTTCAAATTTGCATTTGTACTCCAACTGTTTGATGGATTGTCTTGGCTCTATATAGAGACACTGAGAGAGGTCAAGGGCACTCGGGTGTATTAGTTAATTAACTTGTTAACCTTTAATATTCAGCCGTCCTTGATCTTTTAACAATAATTAATTTTAATGGGAATGGAATTAAGCTTTTGAAGAAGAAAATGGTTTTTAAACAAAATTGTTTCTGAAGCTAGTTTATAAAGAAAAAGGAAAATTAGCACTATTGTGCTAGTAAATCTATCTTTTCTTAATTATTTTTGTTCATTAGAGGTTTAGAGAGCCGTGGACTAGATAACATATACGGATTGTGGCAAAGAATTCAAACTCGATACATTGTCACGACTCTAAATTATGAGATAACTCTAAGTTATGAGGTACAAGAGTAAATACCCTAAGTCAAAAAATACCGAAATATTCTTGACAATAAGCAGAGATTATAAAATTAGTATAAATTTACATGCTATTACATTTAAAAAAAATTAAAAGATGAAATTATTCACCAATGAATATACCACTGACTTGATATTTCCCTTAATTCGCACAAGCTGCTCCTTGATTGATATCTTCCTTGATTATTTTATTAATAACAAATAACACAACATGAATTTTTATTCTAAATTTATTTCAATGCCAAGTGCAATTCAATTATTAAATATTGTGCAATTTGATAAGGAATATATTCATTTTCATTTATAATAAGTATTTCCCCCATAGTTATTAAGTTTGATTATATTTCCTGCATTTATAAATTAGGGTTTCCAAGTAATACTATATTGGGGTTAATTTTATCTATAATTACTAAATTATGGCTCATATTGTAGTAAAATTATATAACTTTTTTCATTCTAAAAAAATCGTTTAACTATATTTTTATTTCACTAAAATCACTTACGTTAGATTTTTTGTGACATGTCAGTTATAACGTTAGATTTCCAGTAATTTATATCTAAAAACTGGTTTAAAATAATTTTAGTGAAATAAAACATAGATAAGTGACTTTTATGAGATGAAAAAAAATTATGTAATCTTACTATAATAAAAACAAAGTTCAGTAAATATGTACGAAAGTAACCCTATTATATTGTCTCAGCTCAATTTCAATATATATATATATATAATTTTTTTTTCCCTTCAAGTTCTAAGATAGTATAGAGACACAAATTTTTTTTTTCTTTCAATTTCGATTTAATCTTTATCTTTTGTTCTAACGGCCCTTATTCCGTCCACAAATTCTGTCATTACCGTTTTTCTACTTTCCATACTTTTTCCATTAAACTCGACTGTAAAAACTATTGGTCGTGGGAAAAAAATTCCTTTAAACAATTTATATATTTTTTAAATAAAATACGACAAATTTTTATTCGATCTATATATAAATTATGAGTAATTAAAATATATTATATAATAATCACAATCCCGGGATCCTTGTTAATTAATTGTTTGCTTAAACAACTTCAGGACTAATTAAGAAAGAAATTGTTTTATCTTAAAAAAAAAAACGGAAATTGTTTTTAGCCACTAGAATGTTACACATTTCAAACTTATTTTTTGACAGCAAATGAATAGAAAATCAAGGTTCATTGAATATGTTGAATATGATCTTAGACTTTGTATAATTAGAGTTAGTATATATATATATAGGGGCGGAGCTAAGTGGACAGTGGGGCCAGCCCCTCCCTAACTTTTTTTTTTTTTTTTTTTGAAAATTTTCTATGTAATATTTAGTATTTACTTCTCTTGGCCCCTCCCAAATTTGTAAGTGAAAATTTATCTATGCACTAATTTGAAAAGAAGTTCTTTATTTTTCTGTTTGTTTTTTATATATACTTCTTTTCATATCAAATTTTTTAGTATAGTTGACTTAGAAGAACAAGTTTGATTGCAATGATTTTAGTTGAAAATTCTTATCTTCTGTTATAGAATAGCAGCTTGGCTTGTTGGATAATGTCGTTTCTAAAAATTATATTATTTTCTAATAATTAGAGAAGTTGGTTCATCTAGAAAGTAAATGTTAAATGTCAAGTTAAATGAATTTATATTAAGTTATGTATAGAATACATGTTCAAGATGTCATGACATTCTTGTTTATGAAGTAGTTCATGTTAGCTGGACAGAAATTAATTTCATCTAGGATTGAATATTAATTCTAGATCTCTCTTATTACTCACAAATACTACCTTTTCATATACCAACTTCCACTACCCACAATATGATTATGAAGGAGGTGATGTTCAATTATCTTCTTAATTTGCACTTTCTTCATTACCAATGTTTTGCATTTGTTTAAAGTCAATTGCATGATGCAGACGGCTCGCTAAATCGAGGTAGGGGCCGGGTGGTAAGGGAAGGCTAAAAGACAGAGGTATGTCTAAATTGGTTTTGTTATCATTCTTTTATTTTTAAATTTAAAGGATTGCTATGGAATCAACAATTTGAATATTATGTCATGCATTTAATCTAGTTCCTTTTTTATGTGTTCGTTTTGGTTAGTTTATTTGTTTTCTATCAAAAAATTTGTATTATGCATTGTGAAATTGGTCATGAAATATTGTCTATTTTGATTTGGAATCTAAGTGGTTGGAAGGATCGGACTCTTGGGTATTCAATCTTTTTTTTATTGTTGATATTGAAGTATATTCACAATTGCTTTCTTCTTTTAGGAAATGGATTTATCACATAATATGAAGATGGTGGTTGGGATTGCAATAGGGGTAGTAGGGGTATAAGAAAATATTTCTATTGTGTCTGCAGTTTGTTTACAAAATAATCTTCAAAACTGCAATGCTAGTGATTTGGGATGATCGGTGAAAACACTTAGGAAATAACTACTTAGCTCTTTAGTCATTTTATGTCAAATGATAACCTAATTATACATAAAATATCTTTTAAATAAACTGTAGACACAACCAAGAGAACTAAAACCATCTATAATGTCATGTTTATATTGACCCCCGATACCTTATCTTGACTCATATATATAGGAATACTAAAAGCATTCTATTTTTTTATACGCCTCAGCATTTACCTCTTAATTTATTAGTGAAGAGAGATAAATTTTTAAAAATAATTTTTTTCTCTCCTTATTATTTCTCCTTGCTTACCAATCAAGATGTGAGTATTATATATTATTGAAAAATGAAGAATGTACATAGTATTCTTTATATATATATATATATATATGACAAATTACATAAAAAAATCTAAATTTTTAGTTTTCTATCAAAATAATCCTATTTTTTTTATTTTTTAACCTTTAAATATATATATTTTCAATTTAATATCAAATGTAGTCTCAGATAAATTTAATTTGGTTTAACTGTGATATGACACTCTAAACCTATTTTTTTTAATTTAATACTGCTAACATATATTAATATGTATATATGACATTTTTTAAAAATAATATAACATTTAGTTTTTTTTTTTTGGAAATAGTTATATCTGTGCAGAATTAATCTATCATAATGAACTAATTATTCAAAGATATGCCTAGATATTCGAAGATTTAGACATTAAAGATCTCTAAATTTGTGTAAATATAAATATATATACCCATAATTAGTCGTACATATATGATAGGTTCATGCAAATATAATTAGATTAGTGCAGATCCACACAGATATAACTATATCAATGCAGGTTCACGTAAATATAATTAGATTAGTGCAAACGTACTTTCAGTATGAGAATTATTTATATAATTAGATAAACAAAATAGGTTTAGAGTGTCATGTCACTGTCAAACTAAACTAAATTACTCTTGAAGCTATATTTGATATAAAATTGAAAGTATGTATATTTAAAAGTTAAAAAATAAAGAATAATATTAATTGATGCAAAAGTGAAAATATATGATTTTTTTTTATGAATATTGCCATATATATAGAAAAATTACTATTTATCTAATATAATATACTAATATTTTTCTGATATTTAAAAATTATAATATTTGTCCAATATGTTTTTATTATATTATGATAATACGTTCTTTCGTTCGATTTTTTTTTGTTAAAAAAGATGTTAGATTGTGGAGAAATAACAAAAAAAAAAAATTACTATTTACCTTATGAAGTTTAACATATTATACTAATACTCTTAAAGTTTAACTTATTGTATTATTAGTCCATAAGATTTGACCTATTATACTAGTATTTTATTGAAAAAAATATATATTTTTTATAACTAATGATAAATATCTTAAAATTTAATAAAAGAACTACATAACTTAATGGAGATAAATGAGATGGAGACAAATAGCATAATTTGTAAACTTTAGAGTATAAAAGAACTGCATAACTTAACGGAGATAAATGAGATGGAGACAAATAGTATAATTTTTAAACTTTAGAGTAGGACTACACAAAAAATAACCAAACTGACTAAACTAAACCAATTTAATTCAATCTAAACTAAAAACTATGGTTTAGTAGATGATTTTTGTTTTAAAATTTTGATAAACTAAATTTTTGGTTTGACTTTGGATTAAAAAAAATACAAATCCAATAAAACCGAACCAAACTAATAAAATAGAAGTTTCTTCAATAAATAAATAAATATATATATATATATAGTGCATTAATACTAATAATTCTTTAGCTTTCTAAAATTGTTGGATTTGATTTGTCAATTACTTTTAATTATGGCTTGCATATAGAAAATTCATAATTTTTATATAATATATAAAATTAATTTTGTATCTAAATAATTTTTTATACTTGTGTATTATAAATTAGATATTATTTAAAAAATTAAATATTATAACATTCATTATGTCATTACCTTTGATCTCGAGCAGCTAACCTAACTCAATACAAAAAATTTCATAACATTTTTTTTATAATATATTAGATTATTTTTGTATTTAAAAAATATTGTATTACATATACAAAAATTATGAATATTCAATATATAGATATTATATTTGTATAAAATTTAATTAATTTAATTTGTTTTAGTAGAATTTTCAGAATCAATTGTTAAATTCAATTCGGAACAAACTATTTTAGATGGATGAATGCTTTTAAAATATTATGATTGAGCAAAAATTTATTTGCTAACCTATAAATCAGATTTTGAAATTTCTATAAGTTTTATTTTGATCATGATTTAAGTTAATATTTATCGAAATTTTTATGATGTTATAACTTTGTTAACTTATTCATTTATTTATTAAATTGATCAAATCAAACTGAATTCAAATAATATAAGTTTTGATATTTTTAGCTGTCAATGATTTAATAAAAAATAAAATATATATTTAAATACCAATTTTATTGATTTTGTTATAAATTTTTGGTCAAATCCAACTGGACCAAATTATGCACACTTATATTTTAAATAATATATATATATATATATATAAAGAGCAGTGTGGTGTGGGCCTGTGGGGAGAGAATGTGGGGTCACAGTGTTTTACACGTATCGGGTGACATTACATGCGAATTGTCGTTTAGCAAAAAATTCGCAGCAACCAACAAACGCTTTGACTTGCAGCTAAAGTTAATTACAGAGAAACAGAGAGAGAATGACTTTTGCCGCCTTGACATGCAAAATTCTTCTCTGTTTAATATTTAATTATTTAGTCAGTGAGAATATGCAAGAAAAATAAAAATATTCTTAATTTTTTAAGAAAACGCGTCGTTTTGATGTAAGAAAAGAGTGGTGCCCTTTGACTAATGTCTAATTACTATAAATGGGACAAGAGTCTCACGCAGAGACAAATAACCCTTTCTTCTCGGTTTTTAATCCTAGCCGTCCAATCTTTACCTGTGCTGACATGGCAATGAAAGACATCTGCCTAGAAACATGCCCAAATTTTCTTTTGTTTTTTTCTCTTTTTATTTAAAACAGAAAGATTAAAAGAGCACTGCTAAAAATACTCTTCAATTTTTTTACACCCTCCAATGCTTATTTTTTTATTTCTTGATAAAAAAATTAAAAAAAAAAATTTATTTCTTTACTTATCAACCGATCAAAATAAAAATATGAATATCAAGAATATTAAAAAGTAAAGACTAAATAAAATAGTGTCTTTATCATTCTTGAACTTAAAATATACTTAGCGCTAGTTCAATACTCAAACACCAATTGTTATTTCTTTGCTTGCCCACAGTTTTTTGTTAAATGACTAAATTGCCCTCCTTTTCTAAGAGACCAGCTTTTTTTTTTTTTCAAAAAAAAAAAAAAATAATGAGGACTTCTAAATTAGTAAGTAGAAACAAACTGTTATGAAAATGAAATCATTGAATACTTTCAGTAGCATTCAATTACCCCGTTAAGAAATTCTCAAATACAAATTACAAAAATGCTATCAACGCTTTTTTCATGTACTTTATATATTTTAATATAAAAAAGACGTATTTAAAAAAAATTAATAGCTTTTATTATAAAAATTTTTTATAAGTAAAGAGATATATATTTTTGTCATATTTAAAATGTATGATAAAAAGTGCATAAATAATTATTGATAGTAGAGCTATACAAAAATTAACCAAATCGACTAAACCGAATTGATCCAATTCAGTCTAATCCAAAAATTATAATTTAGGTGATTTTATGGATGATTGTGGTTTTAAAATTCTTATAAACCAATTTTTTGGTTTTAATTTTAAATTATAAAAATATAAATAAAATAAAATCGAACCAATAATATAAAGTGTATATATGAATATAGCAAAAGAAATATCAAGTTTAATTATTTTATTATACTTATAGAATTATTAGTAACACCATATGATTAATTTAATTTATAATTAATGAATTTTACTCTTATTATAATAAAATTATAAAACTTTGTTCGTCCCACAAAAGTTATTAAAGTTTGTTTTCATTTCACTAAAATTATTTCCGGCCAATTTTTTGATTTAGGTAATCGGAAAGCTAATGTGGAAGCTGATATGTCACCGGAAGTTTGATATAACAGCTAACATATTACCGAAAATCTAATGTGGCAGTTACATATCACCGAAAATTGACATTGAGTGACTTTAGTGAAACAAAAGCATAATTCAATATTTTTTTATTTTTTTTTAATTTTATTGCAATAAAATTAAAATTAAATGATTATAAATAAAATTAATTATCTAATAACAATTTGTTACGTCAAATTAAAAAAGGTGCTTTCATTAAAAACATTCGTACAATAGTTATTTTAAAATTAATGAGGAAGTGCATTGCTATTATTAAAATCCTATCCAACATAAAAAAAATTAATTTCAGCTATGTTTGGATTAATAGATTTCAAATGATAGATTTTGAATAATTCATAAATTTCTATTAATTTTATTGTGAGATTGTTGTCAAATTTTTTTATTACAATATTATTTCTAATAAATTAATAATATTTTAAAACTACGCTTAATCCTAAAGACGTAAAAATTATTTTTTTTCATTTCAACTAATTACTTTATTATTATTATTATTATAGTGTTAATATACATTAAATTATTATTTAAAAAGTATTTTTTAGCAATGCAATTAAATTTTATAATATATAATAATTTTATTTTTTATTTTTCAATTCTTGAAATAACTAATTTTATTTTAAAAATTTTTAAATATATAATAGAATTGATTATATATACTTAATTAATAATAAATGATCAATATTTAGTAAATAATAAAATTAAAAATTAATTGTTAAATTTATGGATTGTACTCCTTGAACTAAATATAAATATGAAAATAATTAAATTATAAATTTATAGATTTTATAATCAAATCAAATGATTAAATTTTTATAATTTATAGCTTTTATAAATAATTGATTATAAAATTTATAAATTTTAAAATTTTTTAATTTAAACTGTATTTTTAAATATATAATTTTAATTGACTTATTTTTTTAAATATATAATTTTAATTGACTTATTTAGAATATATATGCTTGTGAAAAAAGAGAAGAAAAAAGTGGACTCCACAGGCATTAAGAAGAAATCTGGCTCCAAAATTGTCAAACTGTACAAGTAAATAGCAGTCTAGCGTATCCTTATGTGGCCCACAACAAATTATCTACCTGGCAACCAGAGTAGACCCCACAAAGTATCTGCTGGCTCTTTCAGTGGACCCCATAAATATCATTCACTATTTTATTTTTTTTTTCGCATTATAATTATGAATTAAGAAAAAAAAAAAAACAACAAAAAGAACCTTAAGCATATGCTAAATGCCAGGTGTACCCGTCAATCAAGAACCAACAACGGAAAACCAAGAAATATTTCACTGTAGAAAAGAAAAGAAAATACTTCATTCCTTTTATATTTTTAAAAAAATCTGAAATTTTATTAATCTATTATTTTTATATAATTAAAAAAATTTATTTTTAATTTTGTATAAAATTTGAAAATTATTTATTATAAATTTAGACTAAACAACTATATTTTTTTTTATTTTTTCTAATAATTTTAAAATTTTCTATTTAAAAATAATTTATTTTTAATAATTTATTTTTTTTAAATTTAACACTAATTGATAATTTTTTAATATTAGTAAAATTAACAAAAGTAATATATGAAATGGTGGAAATAGTATTAACATTTCTAGAATCTATCTTAAAAAAAAAAAACATTTCTAGAATCTAGAGAGATAAAATCCGGAAAAACAGGGAAAAAAACAAACATTTTCCCTCTCAAGAAAAAGGGAAGGATGAAAAACAAAGTCTTCGCTTCCTTAAGCCCCCTGCCCCTATAACTATATAATACTGCTCTTTCTCTATCTCTATCTCTATCTCTGTCACTCTCTTTACTAGTAGGAGCTTGCTTTTTCTTTTTTCTTTTTTTTTTTATTTTTTTTTTCTGTTCAAAACTTTGCCGGAAATTCATTTCAAAAGAAAGGAAAAGGAATTTTTTTTTCTTTTGATTTCTTGAAGTCCAAACAGAAGATGGCGAATCAAATGTGATGGGAAGTGGACTCTCCTCTCTCTTCCCTTGCTTCAAACCGGCCACCAACCGGAATCAACATGACCAGCCGGACTTGATCTTCACGGCCACTGAGCCATTGGATGAAACCCTAGGTCATTCCTTCTGCTACGTCCGATCTTCTAACCGCTTCGTCTCTCCTACTCCTTCCGATCGCTTTGTTTCTCCCTCTAACTCTTTCCACTTCTCCCCTTCTCGTGCGGGAACCGTTTCCGAGACCCGACCCGGATTACATGAATCCGGGTTTAAGTCCATTTCCGGTGCTTCGGTTAGTGCTAACACTTCAACGCCCAGGACTGTACTCCAACTTGATAATATTTACGATGATGCCATTGACAGTTCTGGCTTTGCTGCTGCTGTTACCGGTGGTGGAGTAAAGAGCAGTATTGTCAACGTAGATGGGTTTGAGAGCACGGCGTCGTTCAGTGCCTTGCGCTTGCAACCGGTGCCACGTGGTGGAGAGGGGTTCTTTATGTCGGGTCCCATTGAACGTAGTGCACTATCCGGTCCGCTCGACGCGAACTCCGGGACCGACATTAGCGGGCGGGTGCCCTTCTCGGCGCCGCTTGGTGACATTTATGTCAAAAAGAAGCGGAGGAAGAGCATTTCTGGAATTAAAAAAGCGGTTTATCGGAACATATCGGAAAAGAAAAGGCCTTGGGTGGTCCCGGTACTGAATTTCGTGAACCGGAAAGAGAATTCGGGTACCGCGGAGGAGAGGGAGAGCAAAGATGAGAGTAATGTACAGTGGGCCCTAGGGAAAGCAGGAGAGGATCGGGTCCATGTGGTTGTATCGGAGGAGCAGGGTTGGTTGTTTGTCGGGATTTATGATGGGTTTAACGGCCCTGATGCACCGGAGTTCTTGATGGGGAATCTCTACAGGGCTGTGTATAATGAACTCCAAGGACTGTTTTGGGACATTGAAGAGCCCGAAGAGTGTAGTGTAGCATCAACAATTGTAGAGGAATGTGAAAATAGAACTGACCTATCAATAGGAAAGAGCGGTAGAAGTGTTGGGGAGAGTTCAATTAGTGAAAGGGAATCGAACATAGCGTCGAAAGATAAAGAAAATGTAGCTAAAGCTAATCCTAATCCAGCAAATGAAATTGGTGTTGAAAAGGATGAGGGGGGTTCAATCGGGGAAACTGGGTCGAGCTTGGCGCCTCATGATAGGACAAAGAGGGTTACGTTTCAGTCAGAGGGGATGGAGATTACTCAGAGAAGGCGGTTGTGGGAATTTCTTGCTGAAGAAAATGCAGAAGATGGGCTTGATCTTTCGGGGTCTGATAGATTTGCATTTTCAGTTGATGATGCAATCAGTGTGGGTAATGCAGGTTCTGCTGTCAGTAGAAGGTGGTTGTTGCTGTCAAAGCTGAAACAAGGATTGTCTAAACACAAGGAGAAAAACTCGTTTCCATGGAAATTTGGATTGGAGGGGAAGGAGGAGAAGGTGGAGAGCAGTAGAGTGGAGGAGAGGGCTTTGAAGAGGAAGCGGAAGGAGGGACATGTAGACCATGAATTGGTTTTGAGGGCATTATCAAGGGCGCTAGAGGTGACAGAATTAGCATATTTGGATGTAACTGATAAGGTGCTTGATACAAATCCGGAGTTAGCATTGATGGGCTCATGTTTATTGGTGGCGTTGATGAGAGATGAGGACGTGTATGTGATGAATGTAGGTGATAGCAGAGCAATTGTTGCACAGTATGAGCCACAAGAGGTTGGATCTAGTGTGGGTGATGATGGGTTGAGCATGGAGGGGTTAGCTGAGGATCCTAAACTGGTGATGAGGTTGATCGCATTGCAGCTGTCCACTGATCACAGCACGAGCATTGAAGAGGTAACTTTTAAGTTTTTCTAAAATCTATTAACTGATAATTTCTTTTTTTATGCGTTGGTAGGACAGTAGGATATCTTATGTCCTGGTGTCAAGTTCGATCAGTAATGTTTGGATGATTATTTCTTACATCCCAGCTACATAGTTGAACTTAATGTTTATGTGACTATGAATTAGCAGGAATTTTATGTTTCTGGCTTGGTAAGCATGTAGCGTGTTATTTATTTTGCCTTGGGCACAGTTGTGGTTCCAAATCACTAGGATAATACTAATTTTGACAATTATGTAGCTGCTTCTTGATCTTTTAGTTGCTCTTCCGCTAACAAGCTTCAGCTATTTATAGAACATATTTATGCTTTGAATATTGACATGAGAAGAATTTTTTGAGACCTTGCAGCTAAGCTTTATGCAAATGGATCCCTCTTATGGTTGTACAAGCTATGAATTGCTCTTAAATTTTCCATATTTTATGAAAATCACATCCAATTTTCTCATTTTTTCAGTCTTTTTCTTCAGTATTTGATTATGTGTCGGTATCTCAGTTTGAGATTTTTACTCATGTGTTCATAGATATATATTGAAACTTTACCTAAGGTGGTACCTCTCAATTTATCATTTGATTCCCCCGCCAGCACTTATTTTGCAACTTTCAAGTTCTGGCAATTAATTTGGCAATATGGCTTATGAACTGATTCAAGGCATTCCTTGATGGGGAAATACTTGCCTGTGCTATGTGTACCAACACAAGTACTCACATGAGTGGAGCCTATTTCATGTCGGATTGGTGGGTGTGCTGTTGGTGTAGGCAAGAATTTTTCTTTCTTGATGTTTCAAAACTAACCTCTTTACTGAAGAACTTTACTTTAACACTTAAATTGCTTCCATAAGGTATTCTTATTGGTGACTTTGTCTTTTTTCATCTCTACATTTCTTTATTTATTGCATGACAACAAGTTGCTGAACTAGATTTCAACATGTTAAAGGAACTTTTTTCCAGGACATACATATTCCAAATTACCAACTTTCACTTCTTTATCCTGACTTTTTTCCCTTTATTATACCTTAGTTCTCCTGAAGTTTATCACCACTTTGACTTGTGGATGTTAGGTATGTCAATAGTATTTCCTATTTTGAAAAAGTAAGCATGATGGAACAATGAGTTGAATTTTGAAATCGCCTTTGGACAAGTCTTTTTCTTTAGTTTGAATGGAGAACACTATTTTGCATTTGACACTTTATTTTTTTCTATTTACATTTTTATTTTTATGTTTCAATTATTTGAAGTTTGAACAAGCATGCCTCCAGTTTATTGCCTGCAAATTGAAATGCTTGTCATGAGTAACATCCTATTCCAAGCATGATATTATGGTTGCTTAGGAGATTCGATGAAGCTTCCTTTCACTGTCTTTCTTGCTTTTTTAATTTTTCTTCATAGCCTTCTGTCTTGTAGTATGGAACTAGGAAAAGACACAGAAGCTTCCTTGCAAGTCTTTTTTTTTTTTTTAATCAACAAGGCTGCTGTCAAGTGTCAACATCTGTTTGATTTGTTTGTATTTTCATGCATTTTCAATTGCACAACACTATAGCCTTTTGTTGTTGCTTAGTTTAATTGATATTAGATTTTTCCCCCTCTTCTGTAGTTTTAGGTCTATGCTTAACAATTGAATCTTTGATAAATCAACCTTGTGCATGTCTGAATTTGGAACTTTCTAATTTATTAAGTCCTCTAATAAACTAACCTGTGCTTTACCCTAACTGTCAATTATTGTGCTTCTAAATTGGGCAGTATTTTATAGGAAGTGGTATATTTGCAAGGCAAAGCTTTTCTGTGATATATATGGCCGTTTGGCACTTGTTATCCCTTTTTCCTATGCTGCATACATTCTAGTGCTCTGCTGATTGTTTGTCCGATAGATCCAATTCTTTTATGGGCCATAAGGCTGAAGGTGCCTCCAAACTTCACACATATTTGTAATATGAAATTTAGAATGAAACTGGAGAGTTTTTTTCTTGTTCTGTTAAAAAAAATTCTCCTAATTCTTATTTGTTTAAATTTTTGCATATTCAAAACCTTCTTTTATAAGTCTGTTTGAAGCTGATAAATTAAGTAAGATGTTCTACTTAACACTTCCATTGAATTTAGTGTGAAAGAGGGTCACATTCTATAGAATTTGTGGATTTGGATTTAGTTATTGTATCTTGTTTCAGAAATCTTTTGCTGAAAACCTGAGGAATGATGAGTTCAAGTGACAAATCAATAATTCAAGGTCAATTTGCACTTCTAATTGAATGGAAAATGGATAGAACTTTTATTGAGGATCATTGAAAAATTTGCAATCCTCATTATGTGGTAAAAAGCATTCAAGGAAGCTGCAGTTATTAACAGTTATTGAACATCATGATTACTAGTACAGTTGTTTTTGCCTGGGAGCATGAAGCATGTGTGGACTGTCTTTCTTTTAAAGTTTTGTATCATGAAGTTGACACGTAATCTCTTTTACAGAGGAACAAGTATTGAACCGTTCTGTCACCTGCATTTGCAAGTGTGCTTTGGTGTACCTATATCATGCTAGATTGAAGTTTAGTGCCAATGTCAAATCTTATTCCTAATCAGCTCTCTAATTAATTTCTTGATGGATGTAGTTGCTAAGAAATTGAAGTAGTTGTTCAACTCATGCAGGAAGTCTTAAGAATCAAGAATGAACACCAAGATGATAGTCAATGTATTGTCAATGACAGAGTAAAAGGTCGTCTGAAGGTTACCAGAGCATTTGGTGCAGGATTTCTAAAACAGGTTTTTTTTTTTTTAATTATTATTATTATTTTCACAAAGTTCCTTTACAAATATTTTTCTTAAGCTCAACAATCTTCCTGTTAAAAGTAATGCTGGATGAGAAAAATAAAACCTATTATAGCCATATGATCAATCTGCTGATTTGTTCTAGTTAAGATTTCAATATATACATTAGCTATTAACTTAATACAATATAATTAAATCATTTTTCTTTGTTTGATTCTATTTTATTCATTTTGTGCGACTTTGTACCAAATAGTGGATATTATTATATACTTTGTTATCACTGTAAAAATTTTCAATTGTTAACATAGAAATGGCTATACATATGTATATACTATTGAGGATTGTTGTATATATACAAACTCAGATCCTCCCCCATACATGCATGAATACCAGGTTACATTAAAAACAATTTTGGAATGTGACACAGCGGCATATCATTCAGGAATGGTCTAATAACGAGTTGAATCATGATTATTGGATTGCTTTATATACATTTGAATTTTAAAGTCCATAGTGGAAGTGATGAATTTTAGAATGTTAGTGAATTTCATGAAGTTGTGCAAAGTAGTTACCATATAGCATTACATGTGGTAATTGGTGTTTTTGCAGTCAAAACTAAGCAGTGGATTTTTTTCCTCTTTTTTGAGGGAGCTGGGTTTGGGCCAGAAGACAACAAAAACATGAGCCTTTTTGCCATCATGATGTTGTGGTACAAGTTTCTTATTCAGTAATTGATCCACTAATCTGTTTTTCGTAGTTGCCTGCCTCTTAGAATTAATGTGTTGTTAACTGCCTCAATTTATAAGATATGGTTTTGACTATGAACCTAGGATGCATAAAAATCATGTCAATATGATTCAACAATATTACATATTTTTTTCGTTGTTTGAATATAGATCTTCCATTCATAAGCACAATTAGAGAGGACTTACACTTGTTTTATGATGTTGCATGTACCTATGTGTTACACAGCAATAATTTACATATTAATATGGTATTTGTGTTGGCACAGCCCAAATTTAATGATGCATTACTGGAGATGTTTCGGAATGAGTATATTGGCAGTGCACCATATGTGTCCTGCACACCCTCTCTTCGTCACCATCAGTTGTGTCCAAGAGATCAATTTCTAGTCCTATCATCTGATGGACTATATCAGTATCTGAGCAATCAGGAAGTGGTTTCTCATATTGAGACTTTCATGGAGAAGTTTCCGGATGGTGACCCAGCACAGCACCTGATAGAAGAGCTTCTTTCTCGTGCAGCCAAGAAAGCTGGTATAGCTAGTTATGTTTGTTATGCGTGTTTACTTCAATTGCTTGATAAGCATATTATCTTAACGGGTCATGCATAATGTGGAGTATTAATTGTCAGATTCACAGGGAGCTTGCTAAAAAAAAAAGTCAACCATCCATTTAAATAAAATTTAGGCATATAACGATTAGGTGACATCTTTGATCCTGGTGGGCAGCTAGGCATTGTGGTCAAGTAGAACAAATAGAGAATGAAGAAGTATAATTAATTGGGTGATGTCAGTGTTTCTTTCGGTAATGTGGTGTACATTACTCACAAGTTGCTTCTTGCAGCTTAGATGCTGGGTTTAGATTGCTTTTGTGTAGTGCATTGATGCTTATAGGACAGTGGGTCAAAATCTCCCCCGCCCCTTCCCACCAAAAAAAGAAAAAAGGAAATGGCTAGAATAAGTGCTGACACCACAGGGGCTAAACAAGTTATATGAGATTTTACTTGTGAACAGCCACTTTTCCATTTTAACTCATAAGTAATCTTTTATTGTCTTGAGTTTCTTCTCTGATGTGCCAATTTGGTGCATTGGAGTGGGCATCCTCATCATAGTTATCAATCAAGATTTTGTCTGTTTGAACCTGATACCAAGTCAATGTTGCATATTTTATTTTGCAGATGATATGCTGCAATTAGATATTGCTTTATGTTTTGGTGGAGCTTCATCTTGTTTTTTTTTCCCCTCCTTTTCTGTCTTCCCCACCGCAGTAATGTTAAAACTTGTCCTTGGATATTTGTTTTGATTTTTACTTTGCCACATGGAAGATGGAATTGACAAAGCAAATTCTTAAATGGAACACAACAAGGCATGTGTAATGTGTTCAGAATATTTACTCTGCATCAATTTGATACAACATTCTTCTGACATGGCACAAGTTTATAATATAAATTTCTCATTCTCGTTCATGTCACAGAAAATGATGTACATGAATTTTGAATAGATATAGTTCCTGCCTTCTTCTCACCGCTCGGTTGTCGGCAGGTATGGATTTCCATGAATTGCTAGACATCCCACAGGGAGATAGGCGGAAGTACCATGATGATGTTACTGTTATGGTGATATCTCTTGAAGGAAGAATCTGGAAGTCGTCAGGAAAATATCTTTGAAATCTGGGTACATTGTGGTATCTCAAGCATGAACCAGTTCTATAAAAGTGAGAATGACGTATTCAGTTTCAATTCTCAAGTTGAGCCTGCGGGAAGCATGTTAGAGAATCGAAAGCATGACACATTTTTTTCATGGATCATAGGACATAAATTTTGGGTGCTGTATACATAGACATAGTTAACAGGGGCAACTCCGAAGGATATTAGCCAAGACTAATGCTAGCCTAGGCAGCCGAGAATAGTTAAGTAGATATCCCAAAGGCTAAAAGACTGAATATGTTAAAAAAGGGAAATATGTGGACGGGATTGGTAGGATCCGATCGCGGCTTAGGAAATTGAAAGTGCAAAAGGAGGTGACCTTCCTCTGTTTCTTTTATCATCCTCTTCCCCCCTTTTAAACAGATGTTTTCTCTTAGATGTTTTGCATAGAATTGGATACTCTTTTTCCATTATAGGTGCCATCTAAAATATATAAATATATTTAGACCAAAGTCGAGAGGAGGAAGAGGTGGTTTCTATGTAATCTGGTGGGGGGTATACAGAACAGAAGTGGATTATTTCCTAGTTGAAAAGTGAGGTCTGTAGTATTGAAGGTGGTGTTCCCACCATCGCGGTTCAAAAAAAAAAAAAGTGAATTTTCTTTTCGCATTTTGCATCATTGCATTTGAATTTTGAAAAAATTATTATTTATGCCTTTAAATTTGACAAATTGTACTAGAATTTGAAATTTATACAATTGGCACTTTCTGTTATATACTATGATCTTTTTATTAAATTTTAAAATATTTATTAATAATCAAAAGATAATATTAATATAATCTATCAAATTTTATAGAATAAATAATAGTAAACTTTATATAATTTGATGCAATAGAAGAGCTAAATTATAAGAGAAAGTTTAAAGTATGTGATTTTCAAAATTTTAAATATGTAGTTTTTTTTACAGCGTTAATAATTTTAAATACATATGACTGATATAATTAAAATACTAATATAAACATTAATTCTGCATTCTCTTGGCAATATTTTTTTTCTATTTTAATAACTTAAAAATAAAATAATAAAAAAATATTTTCTCTTTCCACCATAATCCCAGCCGACCATCGTCCTCTTTTCTCCCTGCCTTCACTTTCGGCGAATCTGGAATTTTTCCACCGGCGAATCAACCTAATAACATTATTTAACTGAACAACAACAACAGTTATTTATTAAAAAATATTCATTAACATTTTTCAATAAACTAATAAATTTTTAATTTATTTGTAATAAACTTTTTTTCAGTTTATTTATAATGAATTTTCTTAATAAACCAAGAAACTTTTACTTTATTTGTAATGAACATTTTTTAATAAATTAATGAATATTTTTTAATAAACTAATGAATTTTTATTTAATGACAGATGATAAATATTTACAAAAATGTTATAGTGTGATTGATAATTGTGTAAGTTCGATTTATTTATAAAATTTTCACCGTTTCTTATACGTATAATGAATTTGGTCTATAATACTATACTATAGCTTTTCACATTCTCGGCTCTGATCTAACAGGCGGATGTATGAACCCTGCCGCTGTAAGTACTGCCTACAACTATTAATTTCAATATGATGCATATATCTCATATCAACTTTAGCTACCAGGAATTTTGATTTCGAGACAAGTTAATACTTTTTGAAATCCGTAGGTGATGGGATGGGCTTATGCCCGTGGGGATCATATAACTAGGGAGCATATACTTGTATATTGGCTTGCCCCAGTAGAGGCAACTCTTCTGGCAGTATGGATATTTAAGTTGTTAGTTGAACCGATAAAAGAACAGAAGGAAAAGGGCAAATCTGATTGAAGAGATTCGATTGATTTATTATTATCATTGTTTTTGCCTCTATTGGTTAAATGACATGATCTAATCTAATCTGCAACATTGAAGTTGCATGTAATCTTTGGAGAAGAAGCCGAATGTAAACTTGATGATAGTCAACATGAAGGCATAAGTTCTGTATTCAATGTAAAATTCTTGAGTTGAATGTGTATTTTATACTTCATCTGCTTTCATTTTAACTGAAAGGAAAATAAAAATAAAAATTCATTTTTTTAACAATAATTATATATTATTCCAAAAATTAATTTTAATTTTTTAAAAATGGGTTGCCTAGAGGTGAGAACATAGGACACCAGGGGGTGTTTTATATAAAGATTGTATTGTATCTATAAACTTCCAATGTGGGAATAAAAGGGAAAACACAAAATCAATAAAAAAGGAAAAAAAAAAGAAGCAAAGGATTCTTAATTATAACAAAATGAAAATGAAGTTGGACAAGGTCTGTAAGGAATAGATTTGTGAAGATAATGAACAATAACTAGCAACTTAAAACTGTTGTAAAACAATAGTCAGTCCACCATAATTATTCTAATGAGCAGCATCTTCTTCCTCACAGAATTTTGTGTATTCCTTAGGACCCAATAAAGATTCTAATTCTGATGGATTACTTGGCTTTACTTTGATCATCCATCCTTCTTCATATGGACTTGAGTTAATCTAAAAAAAATGGAAATAAAATAAGTTAATTAGACAAAAAAAAACCAAAACTTTGTTGACAGAATTGATTTGGGGACTCACTGCGCCTGGTGCTTCAGAGAGCTTTGTGTTAACCTCAACAACCTCACCAGAGATGGGGGAATTAACATCACTTGTTGCTTTCACACTTTCCACTGCACCAAAGCTCTTGCCTTGAGCCACTGACACTCCTGTTTCTGGCAGATCCACAAACACCACTTCTCCTAGATGGCCCTGTCAATTATCCAATATTATATATGTATACATTTGATGTTTATCATATTGACATGGGTTTCAATATTTATAGAAGTTGCCTTCAAAAATTAAAACTTGAAAGTTTTAGGCTGAAATTTACGGGGTTATACTCTTTAAAATGCCCACAAGGAAGATTTACTGCTGAAAGTTTCATGTTATCTTGTGTGGTCAATCTACGGCCACACCACACCTTATCCATCTGAACAAATTTCATTTGAATGGAGGTGGAAAAATAATGGGATATTCAACTACTATAAAAAACAGAAGCAGAAACTATACACAAACAACAAAATTAATGTTGATTTTTCATGTGAAGAATGGGCAATTAATGAAATGAATATGAAGAAATAAATACCTGAGCATGGTCAGTGATACCAATTGAAGCAACTGAGCCTTCATGCTTCACCCATTCATGTGAAGTTGCATACTTGAGCCCATCAAGAACTGCAGATTAAACACAACTACTTGTTTACATTTATACCCTTTTTCAGTTTTGTAGAAAAATCAAGAGATAGAAATAAGAGATTCAGGTACCAGTAGAGAAGCATCTTGAGAGAGAATATGAAGGAAAGAAATGAGCTGTGGAGGCAACAGAGATTCTGAGGGCATTGGCTGTGGAAGAAGCCCACATTCTGAGTGCCATATTATCTTTTGGGGTTATCAGTATAATTTAGGGATCAGCTCCTAGCAAAATGGGCAGCTGAAAGCAGCTAAACATGCATCTTGTGATTTTATCTTGGACGAATGGTGGGCAACGAAAGCCTCATCCGAACTCTCTTTAATACAAACGACCCATTCATCATCATTTATTTTGTCTATGATTTTCTGATAATGGACTGTGCCCCTAGTGAAACAAAAATTTAGTGTTTGCTCTAATACAAAGGATACTTTCTATTAAAATATTTCCATAATTATAAAATGACTATAAAAACGAGTGATCGGACAAAATTTTAAAGTTTAAACTTTCTTGCCACCGTCTACTAATATTAGTCATACTTTTATGATGAATGTAAAAGAATGAATATTCTATTATTGTATAATTTACGATCTATTAAGTTTCCTAATGACACAAAAAGTAACTATATAGAATTAGAATTAAAATTATATCTCCGCCTATAATGAATGAATTGTTTTTCACTCGCAAAATTATCTTATCAACCCTAGTCAATATTGCAATATGGACCGGAATTCATTCACACGTGCGAAAAAGGAGATGTAGGGTTTCATTGCCTCTTTCAAAATCTAAGGTGTAAGGTCTCAACTTTTTCCTATTTTTCCGGTACTTGGTAGCCACCTGCATTAACAATTTGTTTCTCTTTTTTTGATGGGTTTTTATGCAATTCTCTTTATTTATGCCCATAAATTAATTCATTTGCTTTTCTTGACAAAAACATGAATTATATTAATTTAACTTTCATAATTTCAATAGAAATGGACAAAACCGGAATCTAGGTAATTAGTGATTGTTTGTTTAAAATGAAATAGAGCATGTGTTTGCTTACCTATGTTTAATTGGGTTTGTCGATTGATCAATTATGGATGTATATTGCTTTCCTCATTTGGTGATTTGGGATGATATTAATTTAACTTCCATAGTTTGGGATACAATCCTTTACATATCAAAACGCAAAATAATATAATATCAATTATAAATTCACAAAGAAATTAAACGAACTCTTATTAATATAAGAAATGAACTTTTATTGATAAACTAATAAAATTTTATTTTATTTCTAATAAATCTACAATTTCTAATAAATGAATATTTCTCAATAAATTAATTAATATTTACTTCATTCCTAATGAATCTACAATTTATAACAAATAAATATACAATTTATAAGCTATAATTTACTAATAATAAACCTAGAGTTTACAAGAAATGAACATTTATTAATAAAGTAGTGAACCTACAGTTTATAAGTTATAGTTTATTGATAATAAACTTATAATTTACAATAAATAAACATTTATTAATAAACTAATGAATTTTTATTTTATTTGTAATAAATCTACAGTTTTATAACAAATGAACATATTTCAATAAACCAATGAATTTTTACTTTACTTCTAATAAACCTACAGTTTATAACAAATGAACATACCTAGAAACGAATGATGAATATTTACAAAATTGTTACCATATGTTTAATAGCAATATAGACCTCACACGTGTGAGAGTATTAATAAAAACACGGTGACAATTTTATAAATAAATCAAACTTACATAGATTCATTTGTTGTAAAGTATAGGTTCAATAACAATGAAATAAAAGTTTATTAATTTATTGATAAATGTTCATGTTATTTTAAAACAAAATCAACAGGTATTTTGTATTTTTTTGCATTTTCAAGTGTTATTGTCTTGATCTGTTGTTTTTTTGGTGCGTTTTGTTTCACTTTTTTTTTTTTTTTGCATTTTGAGTTTTTTTAAAAAAGATTTAGTGAATTCACCTACAAATCAATACAAAAAAAATCATTAAATTAAATACACAAAAAAATAAAATGAACCTGTATTAATATAAATAATGAACATTTATTAATAAAATAATGAATATTTACTAATAAACTAATGAACCTTTATTAATAAATTAATGAACATTTACTTTATTTGTAATGAACATTTCTCAATAAACTAATAAACTTTTTACTTCATTGCTAATGAATCTAGAGTCTTATAACAAAATGAACATGTAGTAATAAACTAATTAACATTTACTTTATTCGTAATAAACCTTTTAGTAATAGACAAATAAATCTACCTCAAGAAACTAATAAATATACCTACAAACTAATGAATATTTAATAATAATAAACTAATAAATCTTTATTGATAAACTAATAAATTTTTACTTTGTTCGTAATGAATATTTTTCAATTAACTAATGAATATTTTAATTCATTGCTAATGAACTTAGAGTCTTAAAACAAAATGAATATATAGGGTTTGTTTGTGATTGAGTTTCGAAAAAACACTTTTTTTAAAAAAATTGTATTTTTAATTGTTTTTAGTTTTGAAATTTGTTTTTGCTAGAAACAAGTAAATAAATATTTTTTCTAAATAATTTCCCAAAAGTAGATTTGGAAATCAGTCAATTAAATCAAAAAAATTCAAAACATCTTTTTAAGACTCAATAGTAATCCCAAACACCCCATAGTAATAAACCAATGAACATTTACTTAATTCGTAATGAACAAATAAATATTTCTCAAGAAACTGATGAACATAACTACAAACAGATGATGAATATTTATAAAATTGCCACAATATATTTGATAGTTGTATAAATTTATTTTATTTACATAATTTTTACTGCTTTTTACATGTGTGATAGATTCTTAGTTTATAATGTTCTATAAACCGGGTCTAAAATATAAGGATTGATAACTCTACAATTTCCTAAATTTTGGATCTGGGCCGGTATGGGCCGTAACTCGTACAACGAAGAAGGACCCAAAATTGGAAAATACGAAATTACGAATCACTGAACAGACGCAAGAAACAAAGTTCAGAAGAAAGTCGAAATTCAATCAAAGTGATGGCAGAGATCATAGAGGCGGAAACCAATAATCAGAGCAGCTGTGATGATAATACCGATGATGCCGCTGTAAGAAGGATAACGAGAGAAGATGATCACAAGAATATGGTACACATCACTCTCAAAACCATCGGCCCTTCTTCTCCATGTCGCCTTCTTGTGCCCTCTCCTATGAAAGTACGCCTCTCTTTCTCTCACTTTGTGTTTATGCGATCTACGGTTTGCTTTTGCATTTTCTGAGTTTGTTTTTTTTTCCTATATGCCTCTATCAAATTCAGATCTGTTCCTTTATTCCTTTATCTATAATGTTAGTTAGGCCGTTGGTTGCTTACAATTTAATCATCTTGTTTGTTGTATATATATATATATATATACTTTTTTTTTTTTTTGCAAATTAAGGAATTGAGATGCAGTTAATTTTGAATTTTTTTGGAGACGTTCAAGGATTGCAAATCAAAGGAGGAAAAGACACTTGAGATGGAGATTTTTGGTATGTCAAGTGAGAAATGTGGGAAGAGATAAGAAAAAATTCTGACACTGGAAATCATAGACTAATGAGCCCCATAAGGACCGTTCAGCAATAGTCTAAACCTAACGCCATTTTTTGGTTTACTTAATAGGTGCGGAATGAAAGAGCTATTTCGTAAAATTTCCTAGTCTATGTTCATATTTTTGGCGAAGTAGCTATTTCGCCATTTTATGGAATATGAAATTAAGAAAATTTATGTGAAAGTAAAGAATTGAAATTCCTTATTTGCTGCAATAACTTATTTCATACATTACCCCTATCAATTTCTCTCATCTCATTTGACTCTACTGCTCTCTTCACCAACTTCGTTGGTCATTGAATTCTTCATGTCAATGATGGAGGTTTGCTTCTTCAGCGCCATTTTCCCATGATTCTCCTCGTTTTCCAGTGATTGTCCATCAATTTATCATTCACTTCCTCACAAGATATGTCATAGTCCCAACTCCATTCAATTGCGGCAAAATCTCTGGTTTCTTTTTGGAAATATGTTATTTTTTTCTTAATTGTTTTCGGTTAACTGCTGGTAGTGTTTAATAGGTTCGTTAAAAGCTCTAGACTTTATGCTGGAATTGGAATTGGTGCTTTTGATCCCACTCAGGAATTTAATTTGGTTTTTGCTGAAGAGCACCACATGAAATGTGAAAACGTGAATCGTAAACTTGCATCAGGAACTGAATTACCTGGGAATATGAATTTAAGGATTAATTATGTTTTAGATGCTATTTTCACTCTAAGTTTAGGGTTCTGCTTTGCTATTTTTCATAGACTTGGAATTCAAATGGTGCTAACAAGAAGCTTTTAACAGCACGACTTCTGAGGGTGGTAGAACGAACTTTTTTTTTGTGCTTGCTGCTTGTCTAGTTGTTTAGGGCATCTTGAATTCAATAGTTAGGACTAGAAATAGAGTAATTGTGATTGGAGCAATAAAATATTATTGGCTTTAAAGAAAGCTCCTGAATTAAATTCTGAATTAAAAAAATACAACTATTGTTTTGTCTACTTGCCACCTTATTTATTTTGGTTAGGATAAAGCCCAGTCCTTGATTAAAAAGGAATCCTAACAAGAAATAATAAAAAAAGAAACTCATTAAAAAAAGAATCCCGAATAAAGATTTAAAAGAAAACTGAATGAAATAAAGAAATCTCATTTAAATAAAATCCTATTTGGAATATTATGCTCCTACATCATTGATCATACAGTTGCTAAAAACAGAGATATGAGAATATATTTCTTGTGTTTATTGCTACAAGTTTTACATATTTATATACAAAGATAGAATGCTAATAAGACAACTATACTAATTAGGATATTTACAACCTCTAATTAGGAATTATCTAATTAGGATATTTGCTACCACTAATTAAGGGATTATGTAATTAGGATATTATATTCTGTAACACTATTAATTAGTTTGTCATTTTGTAAGACCAGTTGATTCCTGGTAAAGAATTTGGGGAAACTTTCAGAGTGGAGAGGCAGTAAATATAAGTAGATGGTTAAGGTGTTCAGCTTGTGAAGATTTTTTTTCTTTTCTTGCATTTGATATGTGACTATGAGGTTAATGACTGACTAGTTCTTTTAAAGTGGCTTGTCGTCAGCTTAAAAGTATCAGAACATAAGCTTGATTAATGTGCATTGAGCGCAATACTCTAGTCTAAGGTTTTTGTTATCATGAATAATCTACTTCCAAAGTGCTTGCTGATTTTGTATCATTGGTGGGGTAGTAAACCATGACAGTTCTCCGATTCAATTGTTTAATTTTTAATAATTTTTTTATTAAGAATATTGAAAATGCCTGTTTGGGTGAATCTCTAAGGCATCTGGAATTTTTTGGATCATAATAGGTGCGTGATTTGAGAAAGTTGATTGCCGAAAATAATCATCTGCCAATTGAGAGTTTGAGGGTTATCTTTCGTGGAAATGTATTGCATGATAGCAGAGATGAAGATGATGTACAAATCCAACTTAATAATGGCGGTATAGATCTTCTTTTGATATTAATCTCTTCCTTAAATGTTCATCCTATTTCATAAAATTATTTTACTGCAAATAAGATTGCTTTATCCTAAAATTGTTGCTTTGTAGTAGTAGCAGTACATGCCTTGAACTTTCTTTTTCATAATCTTTGGACATACAGAAATCATAGGATAATTATGTTAGTAGTATAACATGTTTCTGAATATTAAATTCACTGGCAGTGCATTATTATATTGATGATATTTACTTATCTTGAATCGCAAACCTTTACAACCAGAATGTGGTTCAAGAATAACCGATTTCAGATAGTGCAATTGAGAAAGAGTGTCCATTTTCAATTTTAAGTAATTTGGCATCTTTGTTGTGTAATCTAGTTGAGATTAATATGTGTCTTTGTAATAATATTTATTTGGTCTAATATGTATGGTGATTAACTTCTGGAAATAATCTAGAAATTTTCTTTTCATTTTCTAGATATGTTGATTGTTGCTGTCAAACCAAAGCCACCAGCAAAACATCTTCGGGATGGATTTGATTTTGATGATGATGAGCTGGTATAGTTGAATAACAAAGGCCGTAAGCTGGTTTTAAATGTTTTTTGGATATTCAATATAGTTTCTCTTTCTAAAGTGTATTCTTTTTCTTTTCTTTTCTTTCGAGTCTCAGAAGTTTCAGTTGCCACAGTCAACAAGTAGGTGGAAGAGGAAATTTTACATTTTTCTACATGATAAATTGAAGCTTCCTGGTAAGCATCAGGTGAAGTTGTTGTAACAGTTTGAAATAAAAATCTACTGATAAATTATTTTTTTTTCTGTTCCAATGGTAGATATTCTTTTGATGGCACTTTTCTCTCTCAGTCGAAAGGCATGGATTGTGATTATTGTATGGTTCATTTTGGCACCTGTTGCACATAGATGGGATGTTGGACCTTTATATGTGAGTTCTTTGCTCATTCCCATTGTTTTTGGCTTCTGTGAAGTTCATATTCTTAAAGTTATCGGTTAGCTGTGGATCAGGGGAAAATTTTCTTTTCCTTAGAAAAATTAAATTTGTCCAACCTATTAACGCACCTGGGTTGTCAGTCCAGTTATCACTGCAGTTGATGTGTATTTTAAATTATAAGAAAATAGCATAATTTAGTTAACTTGCCCAGAGGACCACAACGGACTGTACTGTTGCACTGCATGATCTACTGCATCACTTGTATCTTTTTTGTGACAAAAATTCCATATATTCATGTCTCTTTACTGTTCCTCATCTTGATTTTTTGTTACCATGTCATCTGCAGATACTTGGCACAGGCTTTTCCATAATATTCTTTAATCTTGGACGGCGTCAAGCTGGTGATCTCAGGTGTATATCTATGTTGATTTATGGTGCTAATACTTAAATAAATAGATGAAACTATCAGAAACAGTAACTAGTGAAAGTTTTATTTTCTATTATTAAGAATAGTACTTATCAGAATGCGATTTTCTTTCTTTCTTTCTTTTTGGCTTTATTTGGAGGTTGAAGCAGGGGAATTGACTCTAGTACATCAAATTGAGTCTATTGTGATTATTGTTGAAATGCAATCTATATCCTATTCAAAACCCGTCTAATCAATTTATCCCATTTGTGTCATTCCTAGTTATATGCTGTTGTTCTTGTTTGTCCCTGAAGGCTTGGCAGTTGTTCACGGTTTTCTGTGGTTATGTTATGATAATGTGCTGAATGCTTATGGTATTTAACCCGAGTGAGTCTGTCCGTCTTATTAATGTTGCTCAAAACATGATTTGAGACTTTTATAAAGTCTTACCGATGAGCATCACAGTCTTACGATTCTTGTTTTTCTGCTTAATGCAGTGCATATTCTATCTTTAATGAAGACTTCAGAGAGCTTCCGGGGACCCTAAATGCAGATCGTCTAGATCGGGACATTCGTGCTGGTCAGTTTTGAACCTTCGGATTACTAGCAGTCACTAGTAGTGTTAATATTTGTATCTTCTTCACTAACTGCACATCAGATCTCTACCCATGTCTTTCCTTTTATGTTCCCTGCTGGGGGCTTACATTGAGAATATAAAGTTGTGTTTCTCATGCCCCACTGTACATTCTATTTTCACTTTGTTTTTTTTTTTCTTTATATTGTTACAATTAAATTCCTATTGTAGAGTTCCATGTCTCTCTTATAGCAGTTTGGTTTTAGCTTTGCTTTGATATGTTCATGATGTTTGTCCTATAATTATCGACCATGTGTGTCTCATAATTTTGGTTATGATTTTTGCACGATTGATGTGAAGTTGGTCGATTCATCACAGCTCAGAAAGAATATTTTTTTTCCAATTTTATTTTATTAAAATCGGGGCTATAAGTTGCTCTGCAAAATTCAATTTAGATGAAAATGAACTTCATAAACTTGTCGATAATTCAGATTTGACGGCCTATTTAGTTTAAGTTAAGATAATTAATAAATTTAATTTTTTCGAAAACTAACTTATTTAATGGAAAACTTCCTTATCTAAAGTATTTAAAATATTTTACAAAAATTTTATTATGGATTTCGTCAATTATTTGAACATAAAATTAAATTTTCAGGCTAATATGGTCACTTTCAAATACAAGTTGAGGAATGCTAAATATTTTTTCTTTCAGTATTGTTAGGCTTTGTTGGTCTGGACGGCTTATGAAAACTTAATTCAACCCAAAATCTTTATGAATTTAATATATAAAAAGTAGTTTTATTTTATACTAACTGCTCCTATATTCTATAGAATCTGAAGATTCCAATCTCTAAATGTTTCAGCATTCTATTTTTCGCAATCAATCCAAGAGAATAAAACAGACATTCGTATTGGAATTAGTCTGATTCTAATAATTGGACTATACCAAAGCATTGAAGACGTTCTAGATTACGCTTCAACAAATTTCAATGTGAATTTCGATTTACAAAAACTTTTTTTATTACATTTAAATACATAATGATGTTCTAATTGCAATTTATTTCCTGGGGCATCGAAAGGAAAATTAAAAAAAATTGTCACACGTCATTGGGTGAAAAAGGTAATAAGGAACAAACTTCATAAGAAATCCTCTTTTATGGTCAACTTTCTTTAAGTTCCTGTCATACTTGATGTCGACATTCATTTCTATACTCCCATATTAACCCACGACTTCTACAGTTGCTTGTGCTGCAATTGATGAACTCTTGAATGGGGCTACTTCCAATTTTTCAGTTCAAAATTGGGAAAAATTGACAATTTTGTCAAATATATATTTATCCATTTTTCATTATTATATAGAAAATGCAAATAAATAGATTTAAAGTGCTCTCTCTTTGTTATAAATAATGTTACTTAATTGATTATATCATAGATTTAAAAAATCAATTGTTTTCATTAAAAGAAATATTTTGAACGGTCGTTATACAGTCACGTAATTTATGTCTTTTTTTTCTAAAAAAGAAATTGTAACTTACGTTTTAATATTACAATATAAAAATGTAACTGTCCAGTTTCATATTCAAATTAATGTAAAAAAGTTCTCTCCAAATCTGAAACAATTATTTAGGGATAGCAACTCAACTCGAATACGTAGGTTTCTGTACTGTAATGACCCGAATGGGTGCATATTTTAATCGGAATCGGAACGGATAACAAAAAAATACCAAAATGACTTTTTGCAGAAATTAGATGGAAAAGGTATTTATGCAATCCGTCCCTTATATATTATTGTTGTTATAAATGCAGCTTATGTTTTTTTAATAAATTATATATTTGAGACTTAAATTGAAATTATTAAATTAATGTACATAATAATTGCAGAAATCATTTTAGATTAATAGTTCAATATTTAATGGCTATAATTTCAGCAGTGTATATTAATTACAACCATGTAAAAATATTATTACTTTTCATCTTTTTAAATTATTTTAATTTAAAAATGACAAACAATTAATTTAAATTTTTAACAGTTAGTTTAAATTTTTAAATATAATGATTATTACAGTTTAGCTTTCTTTATAGAAGATATTGAATTTGCTAGTTATTCAAATATCAAGTCATTTTCATTAGTTAAATATGAATTATAAATATTAAAAAATTAAATCTTTTATAATTTGTTGATCTTATTTTGAATTTATTTTGATGTGAATGAAATTAAAAATTTAAATAAATATATTAAATATAACTAAGTTAAAAATTATTGTGGAGATATCAGACTCCTTGGAAATATCCCACCCGATTCTGTTTGGGGCATTAATAGAAATTAATATTATTCTCCGAAAAGGGTACAGGTCGGATAGGAGATAAATTTATAAACAAAGACGGAAAAGGTAAAATTCAATTTCAATTGGCCCCATTTCCACTCCTTATAATTATTTCAAGTTAAAACGTAGCCATTTCTGTTTAGGAAACAAAACTCACAAGTACCCTAAAGGACGCCAATTTTCTAAAAGACTAAATTAAAAAAGAAAAAAAAATCTAACTTATATGATTGTATAAAAATAATATGCAGTTTTCAATTAAATAGATAAATTGATATTTTTTTAATTTAGATATTATGCTTAATTTGATTATTCAAAGTCATTTCTATTAATATATCAATATTATTTTAGATGTGAACAAATAAAATACTTTTATAAATTAATTACTTAATCAAAATATCTAAAATTGATAAAACATTCAAAATTTGTTCAGCATTTTTAAAATGTATTTCGTGTCAATCTTCAATCTTTTTAAACAAATGCATTGAAGAATTAATATAAAACCTCTGCTCAGGAATATGAAATATTCTTCTCATTGATTGAAAATCTCTGAAGTCTGACATGTGAATTATTTCATAAATTCCTCCTTGCAGAAGTTTGATTACGAAATTTCAAAATTATATTTCAAACAAATACAAATTCAGCTGCTCTCATGTTTCGCTTAGCTTTCTGCTCATGCAATCAATCAGAATAGCGTATATCGCCCAAATAGGGCTTATAATCACAGAGCCCAATCAACAAATCAAGGAATTGGATGAAATAAAAAGAGATCAGAGTGTGCTATATAATGAATCAGTCACTGTGAAATCAGAAACACGGACCAATTATGATTACTCATCATACCTCCACTCATCTTCATCGCTGATAAAAAATGAAAATCTTTTTTTTTTTTGGAAAAAATTTAATAGAGAAAAGAATATCGGAGAATAAATTGAAGAAAATGCAGAATCAATCATCAGAGACTTAAATACCATGAATCATGGAACGTATCCATCATATTGTTGCAGTTTTTTCTCATCACTTGATTGGAGAATGTTGATAATGAATAAAACAAACACAGCACAGATTAAAAAAATCAAATCACAATCGGAACGTAGAGATAAGGAAGAGGAAAACCTTTTGGATTTGAACGAGGAGATGAGAGAAGATAGCTACGCCGTGCTGCCGAGCCCTGCGCCCTGTTTCAGCTGTGGCTTTCTATTTATAAAAGCAATGGCTAAAACCCTAAAAAATTTGCTGCTCTCTTCCACCAATATGTTAGGCGACGTGTCAGCGTGCATCAATTGGACCCATTCAAAAGCGCGATGGAAACTCTAATGGGCTTCTTTACGTGACCCCAAACCCAGACCAAGTTATTGGACTTGTATTTTTCACTTACTTTGTCGAATAAATATGATTATCAAATCAAATTTCCCTCATATATATAATATATATATATATAATATATATACATATATATATATATATATACATACACTATCAATAGGAGAAGGTGACAAGATAAAATAACCGTAAAATATTTATTATCTCTATTCTATTTTATATATGACTTTTAGTAATTTGATAGAATTTGAGACAAATATACAGTCGTACAATTTATTATGAATAAAATATCATATTAAAATGAAATAAATTAATAAAAAAATAATATAAAAATTGATTAATAATGAATCCAATATTTAATAATTACATGTAAAACACGTTAATGAAAAATTAACATATATATATATATATATTTGAATATTATCAATTCTGCAAACAAATATATAATAGAAAATGGAATTAATAGAAGAGCAAGAACATTCATATATAGGACTGCATGACCAACTAAATGTTAAAATATATATATATATATATATTAGAAATTTTTATTATGTTGTTATGAAAAAACCAACAAAATTAATTACATTAATATTACTGTAAAATAAATTTTATTACATTTTATACGAATCTATGATATTTTGAGAAATCAACTGATTGTTACTATTATCAGAAGCTGAGAGGTAAAAAAACAATAGCTATTCAATGTCAATAGTAAACGTATCATTGACAATAAAATAAAACAATTAGTCAAAAATCCCATCCAATTTATAGATTTGCTTTCATCAAAATACAGCAGTAGTAATACACACATCCGTCCGTGACATTAACAAACAGGGCAGATTGACATAGGTTGCAAAACCATTTAAAGTTGTAGCAAGTTTCTGGACATATCAAACCATAAAAAGCCATAAAAATACATTACCACAACATTTCATGACAATGTCAGAACTCAACCATCGAGGTTTCCTAATGCCACTGGTGACAAAGTAATCTCAGGGGATTCACTGTAAGAAATGGAAATGAGTTCAGATCTATACTTGTCAGCACCATCACTTTTTACCACCGCAACCTTATCTTCAAAAGTGAGACTTTCATGCACATTAGAATTCTGAACTTTATCTGGCAGGGAATTGGATATTTCGATAAGTGAGTTCCGAGCTAGGTCCTGAGAAGTCTCATTGCAAGTCTCTTTTGTATCCATAAAATGTCCAATACTTTCCTGCAATTTCACAACCCAAAATTCCTCTTTAAATATTGATCCCAGTATAGAAGACTACCAAATACATACCAGTGAATGAACATTTAGCAGTCACAGCCTGATTGGAAACAGAAAGAACACTGCACTAAAACATCATTTGTCACTCAATTCATAGTCACATATCCAATTACAACCTGTTAAACCATCATCCTTAAATCTCCATTTTCTAGTCTAACATGGTTCAGCAGGAAGGCTCAATTTAAACACAGCTACTCACATCCGAGAAAAGCAAATATTTTTCTTGTACATCAGCTGATCAGTTAACTAGAATTTATTGACAATTTCTTTCTTTCATTGTCAAACGGAGGACATAGAACTCTTATTTTCTTTCCGCTGTTTCTTTTCATGCCTAATCTTTGTCAATTTAGACATGCCAGATTAAGAAAAAAGCATACAGCCTCCAACAATAGGACACAAAGCAAATTAATGAGAATTTAAATTGCACACAAAATCTTATGTGTAGGTTTCCCCCATATCAAGCATGGGAACCAGGAGATCAGAACAATGATAAAGGGAACTACTCCAATGTACAGGAACTAACTCTGAAACCCCATCGTCTCTCTGCCCTCTCTTTTCTGAGGATGTTCCAAAATTTTATGTAACTCTAAAATTATGAGAGAAAATCAAAAGCGTCAAGGAATTAAAATGTCTATTCCTAGCAGTGCTATCCCTAGGGGCTGACTGAAACTGATACAACTCTCCAGCCCGTGATGTCACATGTACAAGAATTCTAATTTACAGAAACAAGACTGCAAGCATGGAAGTTGAGAGATCACAGTAATCGTTCACCATTTTTACACAATTGAAAAAATAAAAAAAAAATAAAAAACTTGTGGCATATTTTTGAGCTGATTAGTCTTAGTCATTTTCTCCTTCAATAATGGCAAAAGAGAATAAGTAAAATCAATGCAACATAATTGAGCATCTTATGACCGAAATAAGGTAAAAGTGCTAAGAATTGGCCAAGAGAAATTTGAAATCCCTATGCCATTTCCTTAAACGGGCCAGTTTATGACATGCTTATAACCAATCATACTGTTGCAAATAATCAACACAGCAACAACTTAGCCTCATAATCACCAGCGCATCACATGCAATAATTAAAATCTCAAATGTAACACAACAACTAATTTATGATGTATTAAGAATATCATAAATCTAGATTGGCTCACACTGCAATGATGTCTTCTCCAACACATCCAATAGTCAATAGATATGGGCTCACGAGTGTTTATGTATGGTTTATCATCCATGGAACTCAAGGACTTGATGTTCTTAGAACATAACAACACTGATTTCTTATTCCTTTTCTACTCACATACAAATGATACATCCCAGAACAGTCCCAATTCTAGGCGCATGCTCTGCCCACTAAGCATAACACTTGAGAAATTTAAGGAAATTATTTTTGAAATAGAAGAAAGTCTAAGCTTTGTAATGGAAGTTAGTGCTTCGGATAACTGCCCAAGTGAGGTCAGAGGGCATGGTGTGATTGTAAATAGTTTACTTTTTATTATTATATAACTCAGTATCCTGAACTTTAATAAATGGACACTCCACATGTTTGTTCTACAAGATAATAGCAAGATCAGCATCAATAGCAACTAAATTCCTCATGCATAATTATATCAGAATCCATCATTAAAACAAGATAGACTTGAAATTGAATAATCAAGTCGCCCCCTATCCATAATCCAAATTTTCAGAGTTCACAAAAACAACCTAAAAACTTTTATCTCCCCAAAAATTCATCTATCTTCCATGCTCATTCTTAGATACAATCCAATGAAAACATTGCTTTGCTTGTATCTTCAACAACAACAACATGAAATCATTGTTTTTGCTTATATCTTCAACAAAAACAACAACAACAAAATAAAATAAAATAAAGGAAAAAAATACCAATGAATGCATCCATAGATCAACAGAATGAAACTCTATTGTTCAAATCTCAACCCAGAAAATATAACCACAAATCCCAGCAAAAAAACAAAATAAATCTCAGGAAACCTTCGTATTTTCTTTCATTGACAGCAACAAACGCAATCAAGAGAAACAGTTAAATCAAATCTGTAAAAATACATTTTTCAGCAACAGGAAGAAGTGAAATTCAAATTTAGGTTTCTTCTAGTATAGTTTCGAATCTAATTTATGGTGAATCAAACAGCTGTTAAGATCAAAGAAGATCAACGAACATAATCTGAATATAGAGTTAATTGATTAATTAGTTAATTCGAGCGGAAGATAAAATTTGAAAGAGGAGAAAGAGAGATAGAGAGGAAACTCTGACCTTTTTTAAGAGTCAAACACAATTCTGTTGGTACGATAGCGCGACGGTAATCTTTGATTATATACCGATTTGGTTTCAGTATTTGCACAAAATTACAGAGATCGCCACCGCCTCCTTAGTGCCCTTGTCTCGTCTTCCGGAATTTTCGTTTTGTGAGAAATGGTAATTAATTTCTTTGTATTATAAAATAATTTTATATTATAAATAATTTTTAAAATATTGAATTATTATAATTAAAATACGATCGGTAAAATTCACATTGATGAAATTTATCCTTAAAATTCTAAATCAATTGCATCCAAATAATTCTCATTTTCTCCCATTATTATTTGTTACCCTTTTATTTACTTTTCTTGTCCTATTATCATAAGATGTATGTATACGAGCCGATCTACTTGTAAGTTATTAGAATTCAATTTGAAATTAATTGAGTTGAATTCAAATTCAAATAATTTATCAAATCAATTTTGAATATAACAATATCTGAATCTGAATTGCAATGTTTGTGGGTTTAATCAAATAATTAATTTTTTATAATTTATTAAATTAGTTTTATATTTTTATTAAACATTATTTGATTCTAAATTTAGAGCCATGCCTATAGTAACCCCTTCAAATTCTATTAATTTACCGGTTATTATTTCAAGTTCAATCAAACTGAGTACGCTATGTATTAAATTTTTTTAGTTAATTCGAACTTTATCTAATCAAGTTTGAATAACTTGAATATTTTACAAGTTAGGTTTCAAACAACTAAAAAATTTCGAATCGAATTCGAATTTTAAGTTTTTTAGTCAAGCCGTAACTCTACTCAATTATATCCCTACTCTAATATTCATAAAAAAAATGTTTCTAAACTATAATTTTTTAGATATGTTTGAAAATACTATTCTTTCAAAAAAAAAAAAAATACTATCGACGTTTCACCTCGTTTTCATATATCGATATGCAACGGTTTTTTCCTATAGGAATCCCACCTATTGATTTGTTGAAACAAGCAGGAAAAATTTGTACTCCTGCGTATGACTGGTCATCGGTTGTTTGGATTAAAATTAAAAAGGAAAGCCAACCAATTAATGAGTACTATATGTAGGCTTCGCAACTGTGGGGTGGGGAATCTCCGTTTTTTGTGGAGTTTTTTCTTGAATTGGAGAAAAATTTTTCGACTCACTCTTCTATAGGGGATGAGATAAGAGAAATTTCTTTTCCGTTGAGCGAAACAGAGTGGAGATAGAAAGAATACTTCCCATCCTTTGGGGATTTTCATCCCTGATTTTGTGGAAACCCGATAATTATAATTATTTTTTTATCCTTAATAAAAATAATATGTTATGAAATACAATCTAATACATACAGATAATGATTAGTAAATAAGAGTATAATTTACACAATAAAATATAATCTAATAAAAAATACTTGAAAAATAAATATTAAAAATTAAAAAATTCAAAACATATAAGAGTTATTATTTAAAATAAGAAAAATATTGTTCTTCACTAAAGGTTCAATTAAAATCCATCCAATAAATTATGGGATCAATTTGATCAATACTATATAAAAAATTTATATTTGATATTATTAAATTAATAAAGGTTGAATTACTAATTAACTTAATTTAAATATAAATTAGCATTTTTTTTAACTTATTTGTAAATAGAAATCTATAAAAATTATGGCAAATTACTTTTTAAATAAACATTTTTATATTTCATATTGTTGAAAAATAAAAATTATCACGCTTTTTTTGTTTTTTTATAAATTACTGAAATTATTTTATGATATTTTAGGATGGATACAATGTAGATACAAGTTAATAAAAATATTGAAATTTTTAGTGCAATGAAGTCTTGAAAGAAGAAAAAAATAAAAATTGTAGCAACATGAGATGTTTATGAATTATTATTTTTTTAGTGTGTAAACTTTTAAATTATATATAGATATTTATGAATATTGTGGACTTTCATATATACATGATAGTAACTTCATTATAAATTATTCTATTTTTATGCATGCTAAATTAATTATGTTATTATGTAAAATTCTGATATTAATATATTATTATTTATAATTTTTTAATTTGAAAAAAATTTAGCGGGAATGAAATAAATTTATTCTCATTAGTATGGTAGAGAGGAGATGGGAATTTTCCGCTACAGTGGGGATAGGAATGAAGATCACCCTCCTATCCTCGCCCCCGTACCGCCTCATTGCCAAACTTAATTATATGCTGATGTTAACTTAGATATTATCGCCCTTCATTTTTTATGCTTGTAACATTTTGATTCTTAAACTTCAATTATTACAAAAAAAAAAAAAGTACATAAACTTAATATAAATGTGATGTCCTCAAATTAGTACTAGCAAATATATAAACCATTGTAGAATGACAAGTTCACTCCCGAGGTTGATCTCTCGAGAAACAATTTAGCTTAGACTAATAATTAATTAAGATTACCAATAATTACAAAAAAATAAATTACTGAACACTCTAACCATGATATGATGATTTGATTAATTAACTAAAATTGAAAGCAATAAAAACAATCGAATTAAGCAATGGAGATTAAAAAGGTACCTAGCTTCGCATCCCATAATTTTATATTTTTTCTTAATTAATTAAGTTTTAATGAATCCAAAGTTTATAACTCTCGCTTATAACCACCAATTAATCACTCTCATAAATTAATTGATGTCCAATCCAATTTTTAGGTTAATTATAGGTAGTTTTCCTAATAATTAAAGCCTATGATTTTATTGATTAGGCAATTATCAAACACAGAAATTAATAGAGCTCAATTGTAACTGAAAAGTAATTATAAATTCACTCTATAAAAGATGATGTTCAATAAAAAAATTGGATTTCGCTAACTAAGCAGCCATAATGATTTAACATAGAATCATTACATCGATGGTCATGACTGCAATCGTAATTAAACTAATCATTACAATAAAAAAAAAAAAGAAGAAAAGAATTGCTCCATGAAAAAGTTGAATCATCAAACCAAAGACTAATATGGGTCATCTAATCTCCGGTTAAATTTCCAAACAATCTCCACAAATTAATTCTGGTCTTTCCAATTGAAGAATAGTAAAAACTCCTAAAGGAATGAACCAAAAAAAAAAAAGGCTAATGAAGAGAAAAACAGCGATTAAAAAAAATGATCATCCATAATTCTAATAAAGTCTAAATTTAGACCTAACTAGGAGTCCTAATTAACGTCTAACTCTAAAATACATTATTTTCCAATTAAAAATATCACAAATATTCCTAAAAAGTAGCTATCCTCCAGAAAGAATGTATCTTCCTATAAATTTTGGATTCCACTTGCATAAAAATAAGTCTTTAAATGGATATTAAATATTACAGAGTCAAACTTCATCAAGCGGTGGAATCACATATCATAGAAAGCCTGACAGTCACCGCGCATGCTGCAAACTACATGGTATAAATTTGGTCTTCTGCTTGCAAGCGGTGCTGGAACTTCATCACCGCATGCAAGCGTTATTCTATCACACAAATGCCAGATATTAGCTTGTTAAATGACCCAAAAATCACTGCTTTTGAGATGAAAATACCTTTTAAGCTGTAGATAGTTGTTCTTCTCACCATTTCTTCTTCAAAATACCAAAATCAAGTACAATGCTCTCCAACTTTATCTCTCACCTACGAACATCAAAATACACACTAAACATTCACAAATAACAATAAATTAACACTAAAAATACATAATTCCAACACAATAACATACACAAAACTAAACACATCAAAATGTAAACTTAAAATTCCATTAGCAGATTTCAAGAAAAAATTTTACTTGAATGTGATACAATAATTGTTATTTTTTTTAATTTTTTCTCCTTATTTTTTCTCTTAAATTTAGCCATTTAATATTGAAAAATAAATAAAATTTCATTTTAATTTAATAACTAAAAATATTTTTATATTCTATATCAAATTAGAGATTTAAAAAATATTTAAATATTAGATTTGTTATGTTAAATAATCCAAAAATAAATATTATTAGTGAAGTTAATTTACAAAATATTTTCCTCTTTTTTTGTTTTTTTTCTCTTAATACTATTTTTTTCTTTGGAAAATTATATTGAAATTTATAATTTGGTTTTAAATGGAAATAGAAAATAGGGAGGTAATATAATTTTAAGAAAAAAAAATGTTAGGTACACTTACATGAGATTAATCTGCATATGTGTGATTAGATTAATCTACAAATTACATGATAAACTGAATTTACCTAAAAAAAATTAAAAAAAAAGGCTCACATGTCAATACTCAATACATGAGAGAGAAAAAATTATTATATCATATTCAGATAACAATTTTATTTGTAACTTGCTGACGAGACTTTAAAGTTATATTTTATATTTAGGTACTTTATTTTGTTACAAATTAAAGTTTAAAGGCCAAAATGTTACAAATATCAAAATTGAAGGGCATAGATGCAATTTACCCTATTACTCGACCTTGTTGATTTCTTTGCTCAAAATTAGTGAAAGTTAGCATCTCGTGCATCAGAGAATACAAGCAATAAGTAGCTTGAACAAAATTTAGCAGGAAAAAAAAAATCATGCTGTGAGAGAAGATCAAAAAGTTGCTTTAAGAAAGCTTTTCCCTATAACTTTTTAGTAAATATCTCTATTCAAGGGCAGAAACATTAGAGAAGAAAGTTTAATTTAAAATTTAATCTTGACCCTTTCGTTTGAAAAAGAATGGCTGAGATTAATTGAATATAATTAGTCATGTTGGGGATCCAAATCTCAAGATGTATATTATAGTGTAATTGAGTTAGTCAAGTAGATTCAATTTATCTAATAATTTCTCAAATTCCAAATTGGTGAAAGTGGTTTTTTTTTTTTTTTTTTTTCAGTTTCACCGGGCTCGAACTCGAATTAGTGGGAGAGTATTGAACCTCCTAATGCCATTAGGACTAGACGTCCTAAGGGCTTAAGGTGCAATTTAGTGATGTCCTTTGCCCCTGGTAAATTTTGGTTAGTCACTTTTCCATTTTCTAAAAATGAATTAAAAAGTCGAAATCTTACAATACAGATTTCCATATATAGGATGATTTCTTTATAACTTGAAATCCTTTTATTTATCACTAATACGGTTATTGGTGTATAACTAAAAAAAAAATATAGCAACCAATGCCAACCAGAAAAAAAGTGAAATTGACAATTGAAAAGAATAATAGAATTTCAGGAATTACCACTTATGTAAGTGGCAACAGTGCGGAATTAGAATGAAATTCACCACCTTTATCTCTGACTCCGAAAATCTCATTGTGTACCATTTTCCGATGCAAAAGATTATGGTTCCGGTGATTCTCTAATTAGATTCAAGCCTGTTTGGTTTAGTTGTTGAATTCAGCTAATAGCGGTTAGCTAATAACTAATTTATACTAATATTTGATAAAATTAATTAAACTGTTACTATTATAATATAAAATTAGTAAGAAATATTATTTATATAATATAAAATATATTCTTTATAACGTATGAATAAAAAAATGATAGTTTTTATATAATTATTTATTTTAATAATTAAAATAATAAAAAAATATGATAATTATAAATAAAAAATTTTCAAAAAATTTATATTATATAATTTATAAATATAATTTTAATATAGTTTTCTCTATTGTATAGTAGAAGAAGGCGAATTAAACGATGAAATATGAATGTTGATTAGTGATAACAAATATTAAATAAAACATAATTTTATTTTTTTAAAAGAATAATTTAATCTTTTTACTAGAAAAAAGTTGTATCTGTTTCAAAAAAAAAAAAAAAAAGTTTTAAAATAAAAGCCAAATCCGAAAAATTCTGACAAAAAATACAACTGTAAACTCTAATTAGGATGATTTTGATTCAGTGAAGAAAAAAACCATGTTTCGATCGACTAACTAATTCTAAGTTTAACCCACAGTGACAAAACTTGTATGACATTAATTCTTGATTTGCTTGTTTGGACACGACAATAACACAGACAGTTTCAGCTTATCAAAAACATCGCTTGTCTTCATCCGGAATAATTTCATACGTTTGGGACATTCATTTCCAATTTCTATATATATATATATATATAACAACATATTACAATTATATTTAAATTATACAAATTTTTATTTTTAAAACAAATATAATTTGGATAGCACAGAACCAATATCAAAATCTAATCGGTACTTACGTAGATTGATCAAACGAATAGTTGATACGAATATAGATTAAATATATTAATTAGATTAAATATTTCCAGTTATAATTGGACTAGAATGCTGACTATTGTAATCCAATTATTTAATCCAATTAATATATTTGATTTATATCAAGGCCAACTATTACATTCGGTTAATCCATATGAATGTCAGTTAAATTCGAAAAATGATTTCATACTATCACAGTTACATTTGTTTTAAAAATAAAAATTTATATAATTTAAATAAAATTTTTATACAATAAAATATAATTGTGAAATTCGATCAAAGTTGAGAATTTTATTTGCAATTTTCCCTTTCTTTACACATAATTTATTTTTTTGTCTCAATCCTTCATTATATTCTTTCTCTCCATTTCAAATATGGAAATGAAATGCTTTTAAAATTTGAGAAAAAAAACGCTTTATTTATTAGTATACCTTCCTAATATGAATTTGTATTACTAGATAGTTGAAATTGTTATTTTTTTCCCCCCAAAAGAGGGACTTTCTTATATAAGGAGAGATGTTGACGGTGACAATTAGGGGTGTACAAAACCGAATCAAAATAGAAAATCAAATTGAATTAAATTCAATTTATTTTGTTTATTTTGTTCGATTTTCGATTTATTCAGTTCAATTTTACATTTAAAATTTGGTTTGTTTAGTTCAGTTAGATTTTAAATATTCAAAAACCGGTTAAATCGAAGTGACTGAATTTATATATATATATATTATTTTTTAATGATTTAATTATAATTTTTAGATACAAAATAATAATTTATTTTGATTTTTGGTAGGATTAAGTCATGAGTTATGAAAATTTATCTTAATTTATACTAACTAATTTTAATTCGAAGTAATTGATAAAGTTATAATAATTAATTTTAATTTATACTAATTTATAAAATTATGATAATTGATTTTAATTTATGATATAATTCACAAAGTTATGGTAATTAAATTTAATTTATGATAATTATGGTAATTGATGAAGTAATAATTATATTAATTTATTAAAATTTATGCTATTTTATTTTAATTTATAGTAATATATAGTTATATTATTTAATTATAACTTATATAATATGATTAATAGAGATATGATAATTGGTTTAATTTTTTTATTATCAATAAAGTTATAGTATTTGGTTCTAATATATTATAATTGATAAAATATAATAATAACTGCAGTTCATATTTACTAAACTAATTAATAAAATTGATTTAACTAAATCAAAATATTTTGGTTTGATTAAATTTCATTATAAATGTTATTAGATTTGGTTTGGTTCAATATTTATAAATTCAGTTCGGTTCAAAATCGATTCCATCGAATGCTCACCCACCGTGACGATAGCTTAAACAAGCAATCTGGATTCCACTATTTAACAAATTATTATTATTATTAATTGAGAAACTATATTATATATAGTGAATTTTCATGCAGACAATAATCAGACAAATTAGATTGTAATGATCCGATTGTTCAACCAATTCCAGCTATTCATTTTTTATACTCAACCTAAATATATACCTAAATTTTTTATCACAAAATATATAATTAAATTCAGTGGAAATTACAATATATTATAAGATAGATTTATTTATTCCCTTATTTTGTTTTGAACTTTTATACTCTTTTAATGTATTAAATAACATTTGTATGCCTTTTTATAATATAGACTAATTAAAGTAAGTTTCACATTCTATTTTTTAGGCTTTTCATTATGTTTTTCTTTCTTATTTCGGATAGTTAGTGTTTGGAAAAAAAAAATTTTACTTTTTTTATTATCTATTCAAAATTTGGAAAGTTTTACTTAGATTTCATTATTTGATATATACATTTTTTCTTTTTTAAGTTATTGATTATGTTATTTTTTTAATATTATTTTGGAAATTCTTATTCATATTATTAAGAATGTACTTTATGTATAGAGTAATAATATTTACTAAAAAAATTATATATATATATATATATATTACTCAAATTATTAAATGTGTAGAAAAAAATATGTGCAAAATATATTATATTTATATCTAATATTGTATCATATATACAATATATTTTATGTATATATAATGTATATATATATATATATATAATATTTTATTGTATCTTATTCATATTCTTAACCTATATCAATATAGTCCTTACTTATATACATTATATATACTTTACGTATATTTTATTTTTATTATAAATATTTTGTATATTTAATAAACATATACATCATATATAGTTCACTTATACTAAATGTATTTTTTATATATTTGTATCTTATTCATATCATTTATCTATACCAATAAATTACTTACATATATACAATAAATATATTTTGCATATATTTTTTATTTTTTAAAATATATAAATCATATAAAACTCATTCATACTAAATATCTTTTTTTATATACTTTTAGTTTTATATTTAATAATTTTGAATTAAATATATGAATAATTTTGAATAAAATATATTATAAAATATATAGTATAAATAAAATTGAATATACTTGTCACTGTATAACTTTTACAAGAATAGATTTAATTTATGTATTATTGATGATTTCTAATTAGATCAATATTTTTTTAATATTAAATTATTAATGATTGAGTGTGAATTTTGTTTTGATTGGAATGTAAAGATAAAAATTTTAATAAATGATGAAAAAAAAGAGAATAAAAAAATAGAAAAAAGAAAAATAAGGACAATGTTGCAATTAATATAAAAATTTAATCTTTCCCAAGTCCTAATTTTAAAAAACAACTAAATTGGAAATTCTAAATTTTTTAAAGAATTTTTTGATAGTTTTTGATTTGTAATTTAAAATGATATTACATATATAAAAAAGTAATATATATGTCAATTTCCTTTAAATTAATATCTTAGTCTTTCCATCTAAACCTTCAATCCACCAATTGGCCCTGCATGATTGCTCCAATTAACGACGATAATCCGTTTACTAAATAAACGGTTTTCGAACTTTTAGCGATTTTTTATAGAAAAAATTGCCAAATCAATTTTGAATTTAGTAAAATATCACAATTATATTCAATTCTAAAAAAATTCTATTTAAATTATATCAACTTCCATTTTTAAAATAAATATAGTTTCAGTAGTATAAAAACAATTTCCGAACCTAACTAGCACTTATGTGGATTGACCTAAATTGAATAATTGGCATTGATGTGGATAAAATATACTGACTGAATTAAATAATTAGATTAAATAGCAAGTTCAATTGTCTAACTATCCAATTATAATTGAATATATTTAATCCATTCAGCATAATTAGTCCACTTCTGTACTCAGCTATTTTATTCTATCAATCCACTTAAGGTCAGCTAGGTAATACTAGTTAAGCACTACACAAGCTATATTTATTTCAAAAAAATGAAAGTTCATATAAATTAAGTAAAACTTTTTTAGAATTGTGTACAATTGTTTTATCTTTGCAAAGTTCATAAATTTTTTACAATTTTTCTAATTTTTTATTGGTATAAAAAGTCCGAGGGTGAGTTCAAACTTTAAAATCTCAATTACTATCATTAAATAAAATTTATTAGTTTTTAGATAAACTTTCTTAAATGCAACTGTAATTTCAATTTCAACGATTTAAACTCAAATTTACAGAGAGTTTTTCAAGATAATCCATTGCCTGTGTATATGTGCCTTTGTTACAACTTTGTTAATGAGATTTTTGAGTGAAAACTAAAAAGCAATAGACACATTCTAATAGATGACATGAAAATCAAATATATGTCTGCGCTAGAACAATTACTTATGGTAATATAATTTTAACAACAATGGTACGTTCAATCAAAGTTCCTGGCTTTTACCAAATTACTAAAAAAATTTAAAAAAAAAAACAATGCAACATATATATAAAAAAAACAGAAGGTTCGAAACTAAATCCTAGTCCTTAGGCTAATTCCATACATTTTTTGGTAAGTTGATAATTTGTAGCTAATAGATACTATTATTTGGTAAAATTAATTGAGTTGTTGCTATTAGAATATAAAATTACTAATAAGAGTATAATTTATTTCAAAAAATATATTTTTTTATCATCTACAAATAAACAAAAAAATAAAATATAGTAATTATTCGATATAATTATATAATTAATTATAAATAAAATTTTCACTATATTTATAGTTATAAATATAATTAATAAATTTAATATATTTTTCACATAATATGTTTTATTTTGATAGATTGATTTTGAAATGATATGTTTTTTGAATAAACTTTTTTTACAAATAATGCATTTTATTTTAGAGAGATTAATTTTATCATTTTATTTAAAAAAGTATAGTCGTTTAAAAAAAGCTCCTAAATGAATTTTTTTTTTTTTAAAACAACAGTTGTATAAACTGTCTATTAGTTATGAATTGCTATTACCAAACACCTTTATTCATTTGTTGGAGATTTAAAAAACTATCATCTATCCCCAATAGTTGAACTAAACGCTTCCTCAATTTACAGAGATCTTAAATATATGTATAAAAAAACATAATATCTAAAAGAAAATATAAAAATTGACACTTTTAGGATATATATTTTATATTGGTTCGGTTATCAGAACTTCGATTTTGGATAGAATTTTCAATTAGATCCTTTATACCAATAAGAATTTTATTGTAAACTTGAAAGTTATACTTAAGCTATATATAATTTGGATAGATTATAATTAAGCATAAAGAAAAATGAAAAGAAAGATGAAATTTCAAACCACAATAAGGAGAAGTTTTCATTAACAAAAAAAAATTTGGAGAGTCTTTCCCTTTTTCTTACATTTCTTTCTTTTTTTTTGTTCATAAATTTTTGTTTTTTGTTTTTTTTTTGGAGGATGATGTTGAGAAAGTTGAAAATGAGTATTCAACAGAGCTAATTAAGATCTCATTAGGCAGAACGTAATTTGGACCCCATCAATCAAAAAACTAAAATAAAAGGATGTCAAGTCATGATATAGACAAAATTTTGATTGTCCTTTTATGGGGGTGACCTAACTTAAAAGAAGAGCCTAAAAGTAAAATGTGAGTGGCTGATGAAGGTCTTTGTCTTCCATTAGTATTTTGTTTTCCTACAAATTGATTTTTTAACGACGTTTCCTGTTGTGGGTATTGCTGTATCCAATTATAGATTGAGATTTACTAATCTCATATTGTTAGCATGCGCAGAAATTTTTAGCCAGTGCACAAATTAAGTCTCTTAGAATTGCGTCTTTTGACAGTTGGTCGATATTCCTCACTGAACTTTGATGCTATTGTAGCTTTTTTGTACTAAAAAAAAGTTATTTATTTATATTTTTATTTTACTAAAATTATTTTAAATTAATTTTCAAACATATATCATTGAAAATTTGATGTGTCACTGTATAAATCTGACATGTCAATTGATATATCACTGGAAATTAGACATGACAACTAACGTATTATCAAAAATCTAACTTAAGTGACTTTAGTGAAATAAAAACATAGTTCTACGATTTTTTTTTACAAAAAAAATTATATAATTTTACTGCAATAAAAGTAAAATAATTGATGAAATTAACTCTTAAAATTGTGAATTTATCATTGCTTTAAAAACTCTTCTTTCATCCTTTAATTAAATTTTTGATGCGAAATTCTCTTCAATACATACAAATTGAAGGGTCTAGAATTTAGTTTCTCCCTAGTGAATTAATGCCTAATTATATTAATTTTAATTAGTACTAATCAATGGATATCATTATCATGACTCTTATGAGAGTCATTATGCACTATTTTTATATCCAATATTGTTTGTATACAGTCATTATCTCGAGATTGATAATCCAAAAGCTAATTTAAAAGGGAAGGCGATTATTCAAATAATATTTTATAAACATTAATTTGTATTTTCTAATTAATTGATGTGGATATGGATCAATTTCTTATGCGAGATTGGGTTGAGCCATGGAATAATGTAGTTGATAAGTAAACAAGAAAGCATTATTAGGTTAAAAATACTTGTATTTTTTATTTGGTATTTGAAATTCATCCGTCTAAATCATAATGTATCAGATAAAATTTTAAAGGACAACAAAATACTTCTTTAAAAATATTTAAGGTAGCTGTATGTCTAAAAATCGAACTCAAGACTTTTAGTTAAAATAGAAAAGTCACGTTCCAAGTTATTCATATCGAGTGAATAGTTTGCATATATATATATATATATGTATGTGTTAGGAGAACAACAATATGATAAATTATTAATTCAATATTCAAATAAAATAACAAGTGAAATAAATATCAAATATGAAATTAGTGTTCCACACACTATCTTTAAAACAAATTCGCCTCATATCATCAGTGTTTAGGATAACTGACGTTTGTTTTCCATGATACAATAAATTTCAAGTAATTGTTGAACACACAATACCTACTTACAGCGAACTGAGTATTTGTCACACTCTATATCACTTAATAAGAAAAAGAAAAGGGAAGAAAAAGTTTTTGCCAACAAAAACTAAACTCAACTCTAAAAAAAAACTTTTTTACAACACGAGCCAAAAGCTCATATTTATACTAGATGGATGAGATATGAGATTAATTGTAATTAATCTCTTTTAAAAACTGTCAATAATATCTTTGTAACTTTGAAATAATTGTGAAATTAATTTTTGAAATATCAAAAAATGAAATTCCAAAAAATAAAAAGTTCAAAAAACTAATCTCGAATACAATCCATACGAGCATATAAATCCACACGAGAGTATGGATTAACTATGCAAATACTGCAGCATAACGACACGGGCGTGACATACTACTAGCTATGTGGATAAACACAACAGTGTTGCTTCAATTTCTAGAAAAAAATATGTAAAAATTGAGTTTGGTCTAGACTAAAAGATTTTGAACTGATATTCGTGTGCGCAGGTTGTGCACCCATGCATTGGCCTATCCCAGACTATTGATTTGCATCCCTTGTGCTTAAGCGCGCGAGAGAGAGTCTTTCATACTACTTTTTTACCCATATAAGAATGTATTTTAATATATAAACACAAGTCCAACTTCACATATTAGTGATGTAGGATAAAACTCTTATTTTCACTTTTTTTCTTTATATCTCTTTAGCAATGTGCTTATTTTGAGCTTCAATTTATATTCATACATTCTCCATTTTGAGCACATGAATATATTAATTCATAATTCTCATGTCAAAGAATACATATTCAGATTTTTCTCCCAAAACCGAATTGTGGAATATATATGAATTATCCTCTCATAATCACAATTTTTCCAACAATATATATATATATATATATATGGAAAATTATAAATTTAGAGAAGGAGAATTATATATGTGGACTAAAGGAAATTGCCTTTGCCTTCCTTAGTTGGGGGCACCACCACGGTATACGTAGCTCCACCAATGAAGAAGGAGGAGTGTGCATGTAAACATGGACGACTATCATCGATTAAAATTCGTTCGACTGAAAGATTTTTGCAATTAATTTTCGGTCAGGATGTTGATGGTTTTTTATTATTATTATTTTTATAGAACAAGTGGGATCTGACTTCGTTGATCAAGATTTTTAATAATGAATAGTGATAAAAAGACTTTTATTATTATTATTGTTTTAAAAATAAAGATATGGCTGCCTCTGATAATGAATTCTTTTTATATAAAAACTCACACCACTTATAGTGTGGGAAATGAACTAATTCTTAATGGTCAAATATATAAGCTTATATAAATATATTTTGATATTTACAGTAGACGCCCTTGTAAGTAAAACCATCACAATATAATCCTTGAATTATTACTTTATTAATTTTGCTCCAACTATTTCTACTATTTTAATAAAATAACTTTAATTTTTTTTAAGAAAAAAAAAAATTTTGAAGCCAATAATCAAGAATGCATCGGATCATTACAACTAAATTGACACAACTTTAGCGTTTTTTCAACGTGTTTCCGAGCCCAAAGATATTATTAAAAAGAGAAAAGAAAATAATTTTAATTTGCAAAAACTTAAACCTATGAATAATATATAAGTAAATCGATGCTTACTATAGTGATTAATTAATCAAGAATGAATTGTCCGACATATGTTTTAATGGGTATGTCGGGTACAAAGTCTTAAAAAAAAAACTTATAGGTATATATGTTTCGTTCGATGAGGTATGTCTAGTTATAAAAATTAAAATTTAGGGTGCAGTGGGTTAAAAGTTAAAATAAAGAATATAAAAGTTAAAAGTAACAATAAAAGATTATAGGTGTAGTTGTGTAATATAATTATTTTTTTTTTCTTCAGATATTTCAACAGCAGATTCATGTATCTGGTAAATTATGAACTATATACCACAAATAAAAGAAAATAAAAATGAGAAAGTCCCATTATATTCAACCTCTTCTATGGGAGATAAGTTATTTATGGAGTCAGAATAAGAGCTACGGCATTTCACGATCACACATTCACACACAAAATAAAATCAGGAGACTGTAATCAACTTTATATAAAAGATTAAAGTTGATTGATTGATAAGTTTCACCTACAATATATACACAGCTTATTTGCCCTTTTCATGCCTTGTAATAATTGTTGTTTTTATGGGTTTTATTTGTAACTTTAGCTTAATCATAACTGCATGCGGGTGAGATCTAAAAATTCTAATTTTTTCAAAGAAAAAGGAAAAAAAAAAGAACTGTATTAGTTTAATTAATGTTGAATTCAAATTTTCAGTCAAAAATTCTTGTAATAAAAAAGAAAGAAAGAGAGACAATTATCAAATTTTTATTCTAAAATTGACATTTCCATATGCCTTTATGACCCTGAGCTTCAACAATTCGTCTTTTCTTTTTCTTGTAAAAAAAACGAAGGAAAGAAAGAAAGTAAATTATCAAATTTTTATTGTAAAATTGACATTTCCATATGCCTTTTGATCCTGAGCTTCAACAATCCCTCTTTTATTTCTTGTATTATATGTTAGAGATCATGCATGGTTAATACTTGTATACCTATACTGCAATTAAATTATTCCTTTTCTGGTTTACAATTTTGGGCATAAAAGTAGGTTGAGGAGGACTAAGTTGAAGTTCAATTGTGATCATGGGAAACAGAGAGAAAATGGCAATGATAAAATAAAATAATCTTTTAATTTTTTTTAATAAAATCGTTCGACCGGAGATTTGAATTTGAACCTCATAGCTCTAATAACCAAACTAGTATCATTATATCATTTAATTTTTTTTTTTAATTTAAAACATAAAATAAAATGTAAGGTCAATGATGGATTATAATATTATGCATGTTAGGTCAAGGCGAGATCAATTCATTATTCATGAATATCATTTTGAAAAAAACATGGGCTGCTATAAATTCATACAACTATATATATATATATATATATATATATATATGAGAGAGAGAGAATGAATCTTGGACGTATTATATGTAAGCATATAATGGATTAATTTTACCGACCGTATCTCTACTATATAAATTGTAACAATTTAGTATTTCAAAAATTATTTATAAGATATTTTTATTTTATAACTAAAATAATTTTTGAAAAACTGAATTATTACAATATGCATAATTGAAGTACTGTTGGTGAAATTCACTCACATAGCATTGGTATCTAAGTTATTTAATTATTAATTAAAGAATTTTTTAGATAGATTATACTTACCATGTCATCTATATATTAAGTCAATCACTTATTAATATATATTTAATTATTTTATTCTCATTGATTGAAGTAAATGTAATGTACATATATATCATTTAATAATAAAATTAGTTTATAAATAAAATGATAAATATAGTTTACTTAAGAATTTTTCAATTAATTAATCCCAAGAAAATGAAATTTTTATTAATAAATTTTAATTCGATAGTACTTAAAACCCTATGAAAAGGGAAAAAAACACTTAGACAATTATGAAAGAGAAAAAAAGATCCCCTTTTCTTTGATAATGCCAAATGGAAAAATTAAGGAAAATATTTATTAAAAACATATTTATGAATCCATTCAATCATAACTTGTTATATATGTATAAACTGGAAGAAAAATCGATGCATGAATTTATTTATAAATTTTATTAATTTATGCAAGAAAAATAGATATAAAAACACTTTTCTTTCCCTTTTTTAGGAATTGGATGATAATATTCCTTGGCTAGACAGAAAAAGACTTGAGCTAAAGAATTTATTTTTGAAAAAAGTAACAAATTGGAGAACAATAATCGAAATAAAAAGGAATAATTTCTTTCTTTCAGAAGACTCTATACTGTATAGCTAGGCAACAAGTTATGGGTACATCGATCATGCATAAACAGGGAACAGAAAATTGAAATTGACAAGATAAAAATACAGTATGGAAGCACTCTTAAATTCAAACATCCAATGATATCTATTCCATCAAAATATGAAAATATATACAAATTTTATAAATAAAAGAATATATAAAATCAAAATAAAAAAATATATCTTATGGTCATAAGATCCATTGAATCAACGAGAAGAATGCCAACATGATGAGCAATATCAGGTCTCTGCAAATTGTTGGAAGAAGGTATTATAACTTAGTGTGAGACTGTTGAAACTCTTTCAAAAAATTAGCTATATAATGAGTAATGCTATATGTTCCAACATTTTTTATCCCAACTAGTATAAAATATTTGTATTATATTCATCTACCCACTTATTTTATCCAATTTAGATTAAAAATACAAACATTTTATATTAATTAAAACAAATTGAGACAAAAAGTGTTAAGATTAATAGCATTTTTGCTTGCAATTAGCATGACTATTATTAGAATTAGATGGGCTTCACATAATTGTGGAATAGAGCAACTACTTTTGGCAGCGTAATTAGTACTCTCATAGCTCTAATGTGTGATTATTGATGATTGTCCAATAAAATTTCATATCAGGAAGTTTAAAGAAAAGAAGTGTTTATAATTATGGTACAACTAATTTCAAATTGATTAAATCATTTGTAAGAGTAAATCCATAATTATCAAGCCTAATTGTTTAGGTCTATTCAATTCCAATACATATAATTAATTTATATAAACACTTTCATTAATTATGGAAAGGGAAAAAAAAAAAATTGAACTGAAGCTTTATTTTATTCGGGTTTCAAAACTGAAACCATTCATAAGGGGCTAAAACTCCTATACCACTAAGGTATATATAAAAAAGGAACGATGAGAAGAAAACCCATAATTTATTAAAAAAAAATAAAAAACATATTAGGGTTTAATGGGATGAGATATGAAATGATATATAGTATCTTACCTTAATTTCAAAAGGTAAAAATGATAGAAAAATTAAAGTTTGAAAAATGGCATATAGTAATTAGAATGTGTTAGCAAGTTGAGGTATAAAGGGTTTAAAGAAGTGTATTATTTGGAAATAATGCAACATTTATTTGAGAAGATATATGCCATTTTCTCCACTAAAGGGGAGAAATATAAATAAGACGTGTTTGTATCCAATTGAAATAAAACATATATATTTAATTAATAATAATAGTATATGTAGATACCAATTAACGGATAATTTGATTGGTATTTTCACTTGTGAAAATATAAGAGATCTCTAGTTCGAATCATCTCGCTACCATCTATCAATATTGATGATGATTTAATAATTTTATATATAATATATATAAAAGGATGACTACCCTCTATTATATAGTTTATGGCTTATTGAGTCTCTTAATAAAAAAAACATATGTAGATGGAATCATATCCTATTCATAATAATTGAGTAACAATGCCAAAGATGTTTGACACTAAATTCGCTAAGCATAATTATATGGATACAATTTCATATATTCCAAAGTCCAAACCAGATAATTTCAACTATTACTGCCTTCTTTATTCTTACAAAAATTAAATATTTTGGAGTTAATTATATTACTAGAATATTCTTTTCTTTTTCTCTTTTTTTTTGCGCACATTCATTTGCATATACCATGTAATTAAATCAACATAACATGTTAATTGTGTTTTATTTTTATATTAATTTACTTTTGTGTTTATAGGAGCAAGAACTTGGTGTGGATTACAACTCAGACAGTTCTTTTTATAAATAAAAACTTTGATGTAAAAGTGAGAATTATAGCAATTAGCTAGCATCATGGAGGGGTCATATTCAAGTAAATAGTAATACCCATCATTGAATTCAATTCAGAATAAATAACTAAATTAAATTAAAAATAAAATTTAGAATTTGTGAAGAAATGAGAAAGAAAGAGAAGTTTACAAGTATATGTACTATAGCTAGTAATAATTTAGGTTAATTATTTTAGATCACATGGGTTTAACCATCTACAAGTTATTAGAAGACAGTTAGGTATGAATCGTTAAGTTTGGCATTAGAACCATTTTAAGCCACATGGTTTGTAATTTAGCTAGTTATAGATTGATCTTTACAGGATAATTGGACATTAATCGTTACATAGTTAGTATTACTGGAGCCAAAAAAAGAAAGAAAAATTCAAAGACTCAAATATTTCTTTTACTATAATATATTTTTATCATGAAAATATGAGCACAATATAAAAACTTTTATAAACATTTTTTAATATTATCATAGAAATTCAATTAGATTTCAATAAAGCTTAATCTAATTTACATCAATGCTGCAAGTTAAGTTATATATGTACACAAAATTTTGCAGACAAATGTCACTGATCTTCTGCAAAGATACTGATGTTTATCTATATATAATAAACAATTTTATTTATTGATATTGAGGGAAAAAACCACCTTAATTGTGATAAAAAAAAAAAACCTTTTTTTCTATAACTAAGCAGATGATGTTTGAACAAAACACCTATTTTTCTTCTAGCAAAAGAAAAACACAACAAGAAAATGTTTATATATATATAAGCAAATAGTGGGAATTTTGTAGTAGTAATTGGAATTAATTCTTAGCTATAATGAGTGATGAGTTGAGGACTAGTTGTCAAAGAAAAAAGAGTCCTCTTTCCACCACTAAACACCCAATTCTAAGAAACAGTTTAAGGTTATTAGCATCTCATTATCAAATGTCAATATCAAACAAATCAATTTATAGACATTGTGTAGATCCTTCAAATTCCACAGACCAAATTTAATTCTATTCTTTGAAAAAACAGTAATTTTACGTACACTGACTTATTTATATCGTCATATAATTGATTTATATTGTTGAATGAGATTACACAAGGTCGGAGGAAAAAAAAAAGATGCTTTTCATACTTAAAGTCGGATTAAAAGGATTCTATCAAGGTAATTAAATTAATTTTATATCGTATACGCAAGTTGAGCAACTGAAATTTCTAAACTGTAAAGTAAAATGCAAACTGAACAATTTGAATTTATACGCTGAAAAGTACTAGTTTTTACTTTAGGTGAACAAAAACTACATAAAATCATACGATACAAATAATATTTTTCAAAAAGAAAAAATGGTAAAAATTGAACACAAATTTAAGAAAAAACCTATAATTTGTCCCAGTCCAAACAAATTGCATCTTATTACATAATATATTTACATTATTTTTTGAAAGATTTAGGCATGTTGTGGGGCCTACCTCTTAATTAACTCCACCATCCATTTCACCCTCACTCTCTATTTATATACTTCTCTTTAGTCCCAAACTTGTCATTCTTCTCTGTTTCATCATCACTACCACACATTGAAAAGAACCCCTTTTCTTATTTCTTCATTTTAGCATATAAAGAGTCTTTCTTTTCACTCTATAAGATCATCAATGGCTTGTTTGGAGATGAGTAAAGAGGTCAGTGAAAAGCTTCTTTATACATATATCATATTAACTTTCCCTTTTTTCTTTTTAATTTATAACAGGAAAAGATTATCAGAAAATCATCTCTCTTCTTCGTTGTGCACTAATGTTTTAGAGAGCTGGCTGTATTTATATATATTGATCTTCTTTCATTCTTGATCTTGTATTGTATATGCAGGGAAAGCTGAAACAGGATCAAGAAAGATGCACTCTTGATGGAACAGTTGATTGGCAAGGTCGTCCTGCTATTAAACAGAAATCTGGACAATGGGTTGCCGGAATTATCATACTTTGTAAGCTCAAAATCTAATTACTATCTAATTAGTAATTAAATTACTGACAAATTCTTTAATTAATTCATTTTTTTTGTTAGTTACCCTTTCTCACTGTATATGCACACTTTCCAGTTCTTGATATATTATTCTTTGATTTCTTGAAAATAAAGATTAATTAAATTATTAATCTCCAGATATACTGATGCATATACCATCTGTTTTGGTGACCAGAAGAAAATGCATAAATGGGTCCAGAATCTAAATAATAATTATACGATATATATTAATGAAAGAGAAAAACATACATAACAGAAATTATTGCTTTGTCCCTACGCACTACTGAACATATCCCCCACATAAACACTGTTCATATGCTTAAATTTATACAATTTTCCATTGTAAAACTTGATTTTTACCTAATATTTTTTTGGTTTAATGGAAAATCGAACTTGAGTTCGATGGATGAACCTACCACTAGTGTGGATTCGATTTTTACCTAATATTGTTGCTGCTAATGTATATAAGCTGCACATATGGAGTCAAATACCATAGACATAGATAGAGAGAAAGAGGTTTGTGATATTTTCATGTTCTTATATGTTTCTTTGGGAAAAAAAGAAAAGAAAAGGTATATAAAAACAAGATGGGTCATATGTATCTTTAGATGATAAGAGGGGCTTCATCTCTATATGAAAATTTGGGGAAAAAGGAAGACAAAAAGAGATGAAGTGATACGTAATAGATGAGGTGAAAACAAAAACTATTCTCCCTTTATACCAAAAAAATAAAAACTATTGTCCCTTTTTGTTTTTGTTTTTCATAATATGTTTTGAGAGTTTACAGTTTTGATTATCAAACTAATATATTAGTAAATTAAAGTTTATTAGTACAAATAATTAATTTCTATTTTTTTAACAGTTTTTTAGGAAATTTAGATAGTATTATGATAAAATAAATGAATCTGGATTATGGGTTTTTGATAAATAATTTTGAAAAATATTAATGAGAGAAAAGAAAAGAGGAGAGAGCATGTTGGTGGTTGAGTATTAGACGACACGAGGGAGAAGAAAGGAAGACGATGATGAAAGCATGCAATATAAAGAGCAAAACGTACCTGACACGTAATCTGTCCGTTTATCTTAGATATCTGGGTCTCTGCCACGTATCATATCCACTTTTTAACCAATTTCTCAAATTACTCTTCTTTTTTTTTTTTTTCAAAAACAAATAAAAATTAATCTAGCAGATGTGTGTTTTTATCCATTTTATATTGATTAAAATTTTAATTTTTTTGAGGATTTTTTTTAACTAAAATTAACAATAGATATTAACATTTTCTTTTTATAATTTGTGAGGATATATAAGTTACTTGACATTAAAATTTTAATTTTTGGATCAATTTTATTGCTTATTTTATAATAAATAAATAAAGAGGGATATATTACTTTTTTTTGTCCGTTAAATATTTCAAAATTTTAAAATTTTGAGGAATATTTATTTTAATTAATATTAAGAATAAAGAATAGTTTTTTCTTAGTTAAAGTCACGAGGAAATCAATATTAGTTAAAATCAATTTCTAATTTTTGATCAATTTTGATTTATGTAGACCATCCTATATTTTACAAGTGGAAAAGAAATACAACCCTCTTACATACGGCAATATACTAATATAAAGAAACGTCTAGTTTTGATAATTTGCACCAATTTAAAAAGAAAATATACATATTCTCTAATAATAATTGGCCATCTATATGCACTTGAGTACACACTTGGATCACATACTCTGTTTCTAATATATATAGAAATTTTGATCATGACGTCTTCCTAAGGCATTGATGATCTTATAAATATGTATACTCATAAAAATTAAAGGCTAATTTTATCTGTGCTTACCAAATTTTACTTTTATAGCAGTAAAATTATAAAACTTTTTTTGTCCCAAAAAATTACTGAATTATATTTTTGTTTTACTAAAATCACTCAAAACTAATTTCTCATGACATGGTAGCTGGCACATTAGATTTTTGGTAACATATTAGCTGCCACACCATACTTTTGCTGACATGTTAGCTATCACATTAGCTTTTCGGTTACCTAAATCGGAAAATTGACCGGAACTGATTTTACTAAAATGAAAATATAGTTAAATGACTTTTTTAAAATGAAAAAAAAAAATTTATAATTTTACTACAGTAAGAGTAAACTTTAGTGATCATAGATAAAATTAACCCTAAAAATTAAATTAAATATTCTAGCTAAGTATTTAGAACACGTTTTGCATACTAATTATCAAGAATTTTAATATGCTCTCACACACACACAAGATGTAAGCATCCTATTCATGATTTATTGAAAAGTTGATGGTTATCTTCCTTTGTTGATCACTATCTAATTATTATAATAAAAGTTGAAAGAAAAAAAAAAAGAAAGAAATAATGCAAAACATAACTTTATTTTTCATAATTGTTCTTAGCTTAGTTTATAAATAAATTAATAAATCAATTCAATACATCGTGTTCTACATGCAAAATAATTACATTACATAAATGTAAAGAATTTTATTAGCGTATATATATATATATATATATTACACCTCATAAGAAAAAAGGCTTGATAAGAAATATGAAGTTTGAGTTCGAATTTCCACTCGAGCTTTTTGGTTTGGTTCTCTTTTTAACCTCTCTTTTATATGTAGTGTGTAGAAAAATCATCTATAAAGAAGTTGTCAATTAAGTTGCTAAATGTGTATGTAGGTAGCACATGAAAGATGATAAAACAAATTTAGCACATGGGAAGATCATCCTACTACTCATTGATAGATACTAATTAATTACATGTAGTTCTTTCCTGTTGATTATCCGTTAATTATGCATGTAGAGTGATTGAAAGCTCCTTGGCATATGCAAACCCTAAAAAGTGTTTTCGTGGTTTTACTTTAAATAGAATGAAAACTACCAAGAGAAATCATGCAAGTATATATGATCTATTTAGAATATAGATAATCTCGATAGGAATAATTACCGTCAAGATCTAATTTATGATTGTTATTATGAACCGAACCGAACTAAGAATATCAAATAGATAAAAAAAATTATTAGCATATATGCCAAATTAAATTTGTTGAAAATCACTATCTATTCATATCATTAGGTTATGATGTTTCTAGAAGAAGTCTCCTCATTTGACATTAATGTAAATTAATTATTGGGTGAATTATGTCGAAAGTATCCCAATTTTGTAAATTATAACAAATGTATACCTTAAAGATTATTTTTAATATAAAATTACTTCACTTTTTATTTTATAACTAAAATAATTTTAAAAATACTGAATTATTACAATTTACATAATTTGGGGTGTAATTCACCAATTAATTATGGGTTCAGTAGGAGGCTTAATAAGTCGTAGGCTATACAAAAGGGAGTAATTATCTCCTTGCATAAACCATAAATATTTTAACTATTAAACGACCACTAATATTGATGAATGGTGGCAATGAGACTCGAACTCTAGATCTCCTACAATTCTCACATGTAAAAATACTAATCCAGCCATCACGCTTGATTGGTTGCAAATCAATTGATCATTAATTTTGCACTATTTCGTAAAACTAATCGGTATTAGCAAATTAACATTAAATTGGATTTTTTTTAAAGTAATTAATCTTTCCTTTTTTTTTAATGAATTAACAGTGAACCAAGGCTTGGCAACCCTAGCATTCTTCGGCGTAGGAGTAAACTTGGTGCTGTTCCTGACAAGAGTGCTAAAACAGAACAATGCTGATGCTGCTAATAATGTCAGCAAATGGACTGGAACTGTCTATATCTTCTCGCTTGTTGGTGCTTTCCTCAGCGATTCCTACTGGGGAAGATACAAAACCTGTGCCATTTTCCAAGTCATTTTTGTCATTGTAAGTTGGTTAATTACTTGATTAAATCATCTCAAATCATTTACCAACATCAAATATATTTTCTTAATTGCAACTAAATTTCGATTTTGTTATAATTAATGAATGTATGACAGGGTCTGGTGTTACTGTCACTATCATCACACCTTTTCCTTATCAGACCTAAAGGATGTGGTGATGAAATGACTCCTTGTGGGTCACATTCTTCCATGGAAGTTGGATTGTTTTACTTTTCAATCTATCTGGTTGCTCTAGGAAATGGAGGGTATCAACCTAATATTGCTACATTTGGAGCTGATCAATTTGATGAAGAAGACCCCAAGGAAGGACACTCTAAAGTAGCATTTTTTAGCTACTTCTACTTGGCATTGAACTTGGGTTCTCTCTTCTCCAACACTATATTGGGTTACTTTGAGGATGAAGGCATGTGGGCACTAGGCTTCTGGGCCTCAACAGGTTCTGCCCTTGCAGCATTAATCCTGTTTCTCGGAGGATCAGCTAGGTACAGGCACTTCAAGCCTAGCGGTAACCCTCTCTCCAGATTCTGCCAAGTTTTAGTGTCTGCCGCAAGAAAGTGGAGGGCCGAGATGCCCCTGGATACAGAAGAATTATACGTTATGGTTGCAAAAGATAGTTCTGCCAATGCCAATGCCAATGCCAACAGAAGAATACTCCACACTCATGGATTCAAGTAAGTGTTCAAACTTGAATGATCATACTCGTTGGTTTTATATTTTGGCGTAAAAATGGTAGCCTGTTCTATTGATCGATAACTATGCTAACATCTTCATCTGTCTATTTTAGGTTCTTGGATAGAGCAGCTTTCATCTCATCAAGAGATATGGATGATCAAAAGCAGGGTCGTCAAAACCTATGGCGTCTCTGCCCAATTACACAAGTGGAAGAAGTTAAATGCATACTGAGATTACTCCCAATTTGGCTTTGCACTGTAATATACTCAGTTGTCTTCACACAAATGGCTTCTCTGTTTGTAGAACAGGGTGCTGCAATGAAAACTACTGTCTCCAACTTCAGAATCCCTCCTGCTAGCATGTCTAGCTTTGACATTCTGAGTGTTGCGCTTTTCATTTTCCTTTACCGCCGAGTTCTTGATCCACTCATAGGGAGAATTAGAAACTCAAAATCAAAAGGGCTAACTGAACTTCAAAGAATGGGGATTGGCCTAGTTATAGCAATAATGGCAATGGTATCAGCCGGAATTGTAGAGTGCTATAGACTCAAGTATGCAAGAAGAGAGTGCACACACTGTGAAGGCTCAAGCTCCTTGAGCATCTTCTGGCAAGTTCCTCAGTATGCACTAATAGGAGCATCCGAAGTTTTCATGTATGTTGGTCAGCTCGAGTTCTTTAATGCGCAAACACCAGATGGATTAAAGAGTTTCGGCAGTGCACTTTGCATGACATCAATCTCATTAGGAAACTATGTAAGTAGCTTGCTGGTGACTATGGTTATGAAGATTTCGACAGAGGATCATATGCCGGGATGGATCCCAGGGAATCTGAACAAGGGTCACCTAGACAGGTTTTACTTTCTGTTAGCAGCATTAACATCTATAGACTTGATTGTGTATATGGCCTGTGCTAGGTGGTACAAGTGCATCAAGCTTGAAGGAAAATGTGCAGAAAATGATGAGGAAGATAACTTCCTAGTCTAGCTACATGAATTTCACATTAACATCTACACTAGCAGGCATATATAAATAAGAGGGAGGCATTGGGATTTGGGGTGGCCATAGAAGCATGTTGAAGTTTCTTTTAAAAGGAAAAATTGGGTGCTGCAGGAGGAGAGGAAACCTATTTGCTGAACTCTTTTAACAACTAATTTCTCTCCATATTCCTACAACACCTAGTTCTACGGTTGGTTCTGTTTTTGGGAGTTAGGTTGGGTAGAGATTAATGAGTTTCAACAGGTGGATAACTTTTGGTTTGAAGTCACCTCATTCTAATTTGTTGGTTTTGACAAGCCATAGAATATTAGAATTGAAAGAAATTTTATGTAAAAAAGAAAATAGAGTACTCTCTTTGTAGACTGCAGGCATTTCATTTCATGTATATGAGAGCTGCTCTAATGGACAATAATGGAAAAAGTGCCTCCTTTCATCTATATTACTTTGTTACTACTCACTTCATCACATTTGCCAACGAATAATTTTCATTCATAGTTTTTAAACTCATTAGATGTCTTCAAATTCACACTTTGGGACAATAAACATAAGAATTCTAGATATTAAACAGCTAAATTTACTATAAAAAAATATCAGGTACTCCAAAATAACCTGTGTTTCAAGTCTTTACCAGAAACAAATTCAGTTCTGGACCTTGCGAACTTGGACGTGATGAGTAGACTCTTGACGCCAGATCGGCTGGGCTCCACTTTGAACAAGAGTATCACGTCCTTCTACCAACAGACCCTTGTTCTGTAAGGTGGAAAGGTATCAATTAACTTTAACCACAGCAATTGCTGATCCAAGAAGAAAGACAATATGAAAATCAAAGTCACTAACAGTAAAAGTTTGAGTGCTCTGGAGAAAGTCTCCTCTGCATCACTGGAGAACTGCATATATAGCGGCATCACACCCCGATAAAGTGAGAGTCTCTGCTTTATCCTCTCCCTATATCCGGCATCAAAATGTATCATCAAATATTTAGAAATGAAGAATTAATCTCTGGATCTGAAACACTGCACTTTAACAGCAACTGTGTAGTCAGAAAATTGAAATAAGCAGATTGAATGAACAGGCTAAAGGTGATTTGCTAGTATGAAGAATTTCACTGATATTCACACAAGCAAAAACAAACGACATCTTAGATTTTTATTGTTTGTGGAGGACGCAAATACTCTACCTGGCAACAATTCAACATTAGTAGCACGAAACTAAAAAATATGCAAAATCACACAGCTGTAAATAGAAAAATTTACATTGAACCATTGATAAAGTTACATAACACTTGGTATTCACTATTCAGCACCAAAACAGGGGCCTCCATAGAAGTCACTAACCCAAAAGCAAGTAATTCAAAAAAAAAAAAAAAACAATTACAATAATAAGTCACAGTTTCTCATTTGTAAAAGGAAAAAAAAATTGTTGATGCAGGTTGGTAATGACTAAGGAGTATAGCCATGGAACCTGTTCTTGTGAAGACAATAATTGGTGTATCAAGAGTGTTCGCCATAATTGTGGAATGGAAAGCAAACATTTCACCCATTTGGCCCTGCAAATGAAGGTCCGCCAAGTAATCAGACTATGAAAAAGGACCCAAGGAAAAAAAATAGTTACATGGATAGATGTTGCAGTTAGAGCTAGTAATTTTTAACACGACACAATATGATACGGATTTTTTCACAATATGATATGAACAAGCCTAACATGTTTATAACACGATTAGACACATTTAAAAATATATAAAATATTTAATAAATTTTATACAATACGAAACGACATACTTAAACGATTATACGATACAAAACAATACATTTAAACAATTATATGACACGAAATGACACATTTAAATGACATATATATACGTTTAAGTATATAAATTTATAAACGGTTAAAGGATTGCATGACACAAAAACAACATGTTTAAATAACACGACACGAATTACTAATTGCTAGCTGTAACTGCCGTATCATAAATTTCTTTGTTTCACTTCTCCCTGAGCCTAGAACTCAAAAATCCAAATTGCAAACTTAAAGTTCTTGAAACATTTGAACCTATATGTTTAAACAACTGGAATTCCAAAAACATAAAGAATGGGAAAAAAGAAAAAGACATGTTCTCATTTTGATAATGCATACCTTATAGGCACCATGAGCAGGAGGTATTATTGAAACTGGCAAACTTTGTCCTCAATGCTACCGTATGCATCACTTTGACAGCTTTCAGTGGGTACCTTGGGCAATCAATATAATAGCCAAATCAAAATACTAAAAGCAAAAGGAAAGATTAAGCAAATTCATGAACAATCAGAATAATAAGATAGAATTAGAAAGGGCACAACCAAACACTGCAAAGACTGATCTAGAATTGGAAAAAATAAACCATTGATCTTCCACTTTAGCATTATCCATTTCAATACTGGAATATGTGTGCTTGAATATATATTCAAACTTGGCATTCTCCATTTCATTATTGGAAAAACAACTACCTAGAATTTAGACCCAAGTCATTGAACAAACCATCGATCTTCCGCTTTCAAAAATAACACCTCCAGTTTCTTTTGGAATGGGGAGCATTGCCACATTTTTGCAAGGACAACTCTCCTTCTGAACCACATTTTCTATTTAGACTTCTTGTCAATATGTCCCAAATGAGTTTGCAAACTATCATCTCCCGTCGCCATTCTTAGGTGGTACTTGTATATAACACTATCTTTCCCATCCCAATAGAACCCTTATATTCAGTGTAGATGCAAACAAGCAGTAAAAATATTATCCACACTTAGATAATAACTCAAAATCAATTTCACTACGAGCCAAAGCTCAGAGAGGGTAACAAGACAGCAAGCTATATACTGATTTGAAAATCATATTATGGACATGTTGTATTGAAGTTTACTCACACCTCGAGTAGATTGGACAATCAGTGATGGAAATTCTTTTGCCAAATTTTTAAAAGATACCAATGCATCTTCTACATGTGCAATGGATTCACTCTCATCAAATGCTAGAAGATGCACAAACTCCACACCATAGTTGAACTCCTGCCACCATAAAGTATTTCAACTCCACGCCAGCAATTATCTGCATAACCCATTAATCAGACACGATATTGAGAAGTGTACAGATAATCTAGCATGTCATTTTCATCTTCTTCAGACAAATCTTGCTCTGCTTCGAGCAAACATGTACCTATTACACAAAGAAACAAAATCATCATACCGTTGAATAACGTATACCACATAAGGCATACGATAGATAGATTAATGTGATGATAAAGAGATTTTGAATGCAGATAGTTATCTTACTTCCGTTACAGAAGGAATATTAGATTCATTTTCATCTTTTGATGACCATAATTAGAATCCAGTAGCAAGGAAAATTAAATCCATCCTTTAACTTATGTATGCAAGTTCAAAATTATAATTAGTTTCCTTATTCGGATTAACAATCTGTTGCTAAAATAAGTTCACATCAGATTCTAGCCAGGAACATATAACAATGGAATTGAAAATCTAAAATACTGTAGCTTTTGATAAAATATCTCGCTTTTATATTATCAATGAAAATTAAATTTTTTTTTTCTTTCAAATTTGCCTTTATATTCATCAATCGCACTAATTAATATTTATAGATTAAACAATTTTTAGTCTTTCAAATATAAAAATAACTTAGTTTTTATAATTTATTTTTTCTAAATTTAATACTAATTGATAACTTTTTAATCCTAATGAAATAAAATCAGAACGGGAGTATTATATAAGTTCATTTATTGGGTGTTTTAGTTGTAATAAGCTGAACTAGTGGTGTAATTAATATGTCTATAAATTTATTTATAGAGGAATGAGTAGAAGACTTCCCATTTTTCAACTAAGAGGGTTTTGTAATGCACCCGGTGTAAATTATATTTGATGCTTTAAGACCATTGGATCATCAACTTTTAATCTCAACCATTCATTATCAACAGATAAAATTAAAAGTTTATAATCCAATGGTTTTAAAGTATCCGGTATAAATTACACCGAATGCACCATAAAATTACTCTTCAACTAAATATAAAAGACATGTGCCTTTTAGGTAACGTGGCTATAAACATATAGCTTTAAAGAAGTGGATGGATGAATGTGATAAATTGGGATAAAAAGTATTGTAACACATAACATTACTTTTTTCTGCTTTTGGGAATTTGAAGTTTCTTTGATTTATTTATTTTTATTTGTGGGTATATCTGTTAATTAAATTTGCTTTAGGGAATTTGAAATTTCTTTGATATTGACATTGCCAGTATTGACTTTTTATTTATTTATTTATCTTGTTTTAATTGTGGGTATATAGTTAATAATTTACCAAATAGAACTAAACAGTTTTAAAAAAATTATATATTTACACAAGTTATTATTTCCTCCGGTCTGCTCTATTTATCATTTAAGGTTTTTCATGAAGATTGTGTATATTGTTTAATATGTATAATTATAGATATAAAATGATTATATTATCGTTTTTTGTAAAGATTAAAAGTAATTAATATAGAAGACTATCATCAATAGAAAATACTTATTCCAAAACCAAGATAAAAATAAAATTGGAAAGAAATAGTTTATTTTTATTGATAATCTAAAATATCAATGGAAGTGTAACAAATTTTATTTTATTATACGGCAAATAGAATGAAACGGAGGGAGTAACCTTCCCCCATCAAATGAAACATACCTCTTAATTAATTAATTATAGCATATCAGAATGAGCAATGCTACGTGTTCCAGCACTTTTTATTCCAACTATTATAAAATATTTATACTATACCCATTCATCCATTTGTTTTATCCAATTTAGATTAAAAATACAAATATTATATACCAGTTGGGACAAAAAGTATTAAAGCAAATAGCATTTATCTAAAAAAAATGACATTCATTTTCTAATTTAAAAGAATTTTTTAATTTTATCGAAATTCCTCTCTGTATTTTTGTTTTTTACTTTTATCACTTTCGTTTTTCCGTTTTTTTTTTTAATTCTAGGCAGATTTTTTCATTGCCTCTCTCATTTGGCAATTGTTGTAGGTATGAAATTCATGTGGTGGGATCAGGTTGTGTTTTTTGGTCATGGATATCATAGTTCAGGTCCACTATTAGCAAGGCCGAACACTATTCGGTTTTAATCAAATGATCAAATCAAACCAATGAAATTCGGTTATTATATTTTAAAAAATTACGGTTATCAATTATCAGTTACATTAGTTGAAAAAAAATATAAACAGTTTGATCAAAATAACCGATATAATATATATATAGTAAGATTTAAAATAGTTGTTTAATTATCATTTTTTTACTTTCTATTATCATCGATGTTTATAAATTAATTTTTTTGAATTTATATATTTTTGAAGTAGTAAATAGCATATAATTATTCATTATATTTTTTTGTTAATCTTAATTATAAATCTGACTTTATTTTAATAGTTTTATTAATATATATTTTGAATCTTTTACTTCTATTATGATTATTTTTATTATCTCGTTGATTTGGCGTACAATATAAAAATTTACAAAATTAAAAATATTTGAAAAAAACTATACAATAACTGAAATATTTATAGTAATCAAACCGATAAATTTTAGTTCGGTTAATTTCAGTTATAAATTTTAATTGATTCGGTTAATCAGTATTTTAAAAATTCTAAAAATTTTGGCCATTTATAAAATTTTGTTGGATTCAGTTAACTAAATAAACACTCCTGATTATTAGATTGAGATTATGTGAAGCGGCGGCTGATGATAGCATTAGTCAGGTTGGGGCGGTGGGTGATGAGAGCAGGTGGAGCGTGCTAGGTGTGTTCGGCTTCATATCTTTTCTTATTCTTCATTCTCCATGTGTTCTTGCAGATCACTTGTCTTCTTGCTTAACCCAAAATCACATCGCCAACTTCTATGTATTCCCCACCACTGATTACTTTAGTCTTCTAGAATTTCCCATTCAAAATCTTCGCTTTGCAGACCCAAATATTTCCAAGCCATTAGCCATTGTTCTGCCGGACAGCTTAGAGCAGTCAGTGAAGATTGTAACTTGCTGCAGAGAAGGATCATTGGAGATTCGGGTAAGGTGTGGTGGGCACAGCTACAAAGGGACTCCATCTGTAGCCAATGATGAAATTCAATTTATAGCCATAGATATGATGAACCTAAACAGCATTTCGATCGATTTAGAAGGCGAAACGGCAACAGTAGGAGGAGGTGCAACACTTGGTAAAACGTATGCAGCAATAGCAGAGGCAAGCAGCGTTCATGGATTCTCAGCTGGAATATGCCCTATTGGAGTTGGTGGCCATATTGGGGGAGATGGGTCTGGTTTATTGTCAAGAAAATATGGACTCACTACTGATAATGTGATTGATGATCTTATTATTGATGCCAATGGCAGCGCAAGGATCGAAGTGCTATGGGAGTAGATGTTTTTTGGGCAATTAGAGGTAGTGGGGGAGGCAATTGGGATATATTAATTATAAATGATGTAATTTGTTGTCGTTTTTTTTTTTTTTTTATTGAATATGAAGTTATTAAGTGATTTTATTTGTAGAGAGAAGACATTTTATTGTATTGGGATCCAATTGCCATATCTCATTTTTATCATCTTGGGAACCACTTTTATGTGAGATTTAATAATATATATGTAAGAAAAATAATAATAATAATAATAATAATAATAATAATAAGGCAGTAGTATTATAGGTTTGTTATATGTTGACTATATATAAGTTATATCTCTCAACAAATATAATATACATATAGCTTGTGTATAGCCAAGTTATACTAATGTTGCAGTTTGAATTTATTTTTACAGAAAACATTATATGTTGGCTTACATATATCTATTGAAATAGGATGAATCAAACATCTTTGGTTTTTTTCTTTTTGTAAAAAAAATTGATGCTTTTATTTTATTTTGCAGGTATCTATGAGAATATTGCAGGATTAGCTTTTTCTATTATTATTGTTCAATATTCGAACAAATTTTGATTTTTTTAGTAATAGGATGTGATGTTAAAAAAATAGATAACATTTTTAGGCTGTGTTAATATTTTCTTTTTCATTCAGTAATTAATTTTTTTTTCAAAAATTATAGGTAGAAATAAAAATTAAATTATATGAAAAGTTTTTAAAAAATAATTTAAAATAAAAGAATGAATAAAAATGTTGTGCCTTTTAAATTATCCAACTCAAAAAGTTGAATCTCGTTTGAATCTAATGGGAAGGTTAAAATTAGATGCACTGAATATTTGAATTGAAAGCAATTCAATTCATTATCCAAACCAACCTGTCAGCATGTCATAATGTTGGATTGAGTTGGTTTCCAAAAAAAAATTATCCAATATATTCATTTGATATTGGGTTGGATTGGATTTATGGTAAATATGATACAATCCAGCCTATGAATACTCCTAGTTTTTATATTATCAATGAAAATTAAATTTTTTTTTAAAATTTATCCTTATATTCATCTATTGCATTAATTAATATTTATGGACTAACCAATTTTTTCAAAATTTAATATTAATTAATGATTTTTTAATCAAATGCTAAAAGCAACAGTTAATATGGAAAGAGAATGAGTAATATATGAGTCCATTTATTGGCTGTTTTAGTTGTAATAAGTAGAACTAGTGCCCTAATTAATGTCTAGAAATTTATTTATAGAGGAACCAGAAGAAGACTCTCCATTTTTCAACTAAATATAAAAGACATGCGTAATCCAACTTTTTGGTAATGTGGCTTTAATTCTGATATGTCTTGATTAATTAATTAATTAATTTGTTTCATTTGACGTGGGGAAATTGTGTCTAGTTTTAAAAATTAAAAACTAGAGTGCAGTGAATTAAAAGTTAAAATAAAGAATATAAATTAGAAATAAAATATTGTACTATAGTTATAAAAATTACTTCCACCGTTATAAGTCATATAATAAAATAAAATTTATTCGTGACATGTAAAAATGACATTTTAAATTTTAATAAATTAGGAATGTAATAAAATATTTTAAAATATTTAATGACAGTTATGGATATATTTATCTACACTTTGGCAGTTTACTTCCCTCACAGACTCCACCCCTATCTGTTTGGTAAATGCCTTCAGTCTATTTATACACTTTTCCTTTCTTAATTAATTTCCACTATCTATTTCCCCTTCCTATTTCTGCATTTTCACATATAAAGAGTCTTTCTTTTCTCTATGAGATCATCAATGACCAACTTTTCCGCCAAATGACGTCTTTACATAATAAATCCTTTTCTTTTAGATTTTTATAACATTTAATCATAATAAGTTGCTTAGCCACATTCAATCGCCCTCTTAAATTTTTAAAATACTTGTAATAATATATAAATTTATACTATTTTTAATATTTGTTCAAAAAAAAAATAGATATAGAATAATTAAGTGATGCTAAAAAATGAATTTAGATGAGTTATAATTAGTTAACTGAAAAATATATATAATTAATAAATAAATATATATTTCTAAAATTTTAATTTTTAATAATAAATATTTAATTAGTAGACACATAATTCTATCACTAAAATTCATTCTTAGTGAGTGAGGTATAAATCAAGAAATTATATTTAAAAGACCAAGTGATACTCGTTGGAATTCACATTACGACACCTTGTTAAATTTGATTTTAAACTTTTATGTCACTTTTGATATTTTAGAATTCATTGTGGAAGATGGTAACACTCTAAACCAAAAAACTGAAACTAATGTGATTTTAGATCTTGTGCAAACTTTCAATTTTACATTTATTTTGCATTTGATGAAGAATATGTTGGAAATGACAAATGAGCTATCATTAGTGTTGCAGAGAAAAAATAAGAATCTTATAAATACTATGACTCAAGTTAAAATTTGTAAAAATTAAATGCAATTAATGAGAGATGAAGGTTGTAATTTTTATTAGAAAAAGTTATATTATTTTGCACTAAAAAAGATATCCATATTTTTAACATGGATTATATTTATATACTCAAAAAAAAAGTTACGACATAAACCTCAAATAGCTATAAATTTACATCACTATAAAATAAATTTATTTTATTTAATGATTGGTTCGCTGAGATAATTACTGAATTACTAATTTATATGAAATGTCTTAGTCTTGATAACTTTTTGCATCTTTTAATAAATAAAAATTGATTCGTTTTACTCAATTTTATTCAAATGATTTTTCTTAAGTTTAGTTGATAGTACTTGACAATCAACTTGAAATTTATATAATTGATATATGCTCTAGTAGTGATTTTGTAAACTTAAAAAATATTGAAAGTTTAGCTAAAAAATTAGTTGAGACAAAAAAACATATTGTATATCTATTGATCTATTTACTTATGAAATTAGCACTAGTTGCTATTATTACTATGAAAAGAATATTTTTTGTAATGAAATTTGTGAAAAAGTCGTTTGTATAATCGGATGGAAAATGGTTGGATAAATAACTGATTAGTTACATACATTGAAAATGATATTTTTAACAATGTTGACAATGAGTTAATTACACAATATTTTAAGAATAAGAGTATTTGTTTAGAATAATTATAAACTTTGATTTTATTTTTATATAATTTTATTTGTAATATTTTAAAATATTTTTTTATTTTTTACACTTATTGAATCTAGTTTTATATTTTTTTAATGGATAATATTTATCATTTTTTAAAAATTTATTTATGTATTAATAATTTAATTGAATTATAAAAAAAATTAATATATAAAATTTAACCCGTAAAACAATGTAAGGGCTGGCTCCACCGTGTAGCAAAATAAATCTATAAGATGGATGAATGGATGAACAAGCTTAGCTATTATTCATATACGAAGGTTTCCCCTCTCTCTTCTTCTCTCCTCCCTCTTCTTCTGTCCTGTCCCAAATTCTAGTATTCTCTTACCCACTCTCCATTGATGCAGTTCCCTTTTCTTCTATTCTCTCTAGTCGCAAACTTCTTCCTTTCTTATTCCTGAACAAATAGTCTTTTTTTCTTCTCCCTCTATAAGATCATCAATGGCTGAGCAGGTTAGTGAAAAGCTTCTTTATATATGTATATATCAACTTTGCCTTCTTCTTTATAATTTAATAAGAAAAAAATTATTTCAAAATTTAGATGAATTAAATTTATTTTTCCATATATCATTTCTAATCTTCATTTAATTGTTTGTAGAGATATATTTTTGTGTGATGATAAATTTACATAATTGTTTTTTTAATTTTTATTATATATATATGCAGGGAAAGCTGAAACAGGATCAAGAAAGATGCACTCTTGATGGAACAATTGATTGGCAAGGTCGTCCTGCTATTAAACAGAAATCTGGACAATGGGTTGCCAGAATTATCATACTTTGTAAGCTCAAAATCTAATTACTATCTAATTATTAAATTACTGACAAATTCTTTAATTAATTCATTTTTTTTTTGTTATTTACCCTTTCTCACGGTATATGCAAACTTTCCAGTTCTTGATATATTATTCTTTAATTTCTTGAAAATAAAGATTAATTAAATTAGTAATCTCCAGATATACTGATGCATATACTATCTGTTTTGGTGACCAGAAGAAAATGCATAAATGGGTCCAGAATCTAAATATTCCATTGTAAAACTTGATTTTTACCTAATATTTTTTTGGTTTAATGGAAAATCGAACTTGAGTTCGATGGATGAACCTACCACTTAAAGGGTTTTGATCATGTATCACATACATATAACGCAGTGGAAAATAAAATTTTTCAAAATCCGAATCAAAGGATTATACATGTGCCAATTAAAACTAATTTAACCAAAGAAAATTCAGAATTTATACTTTTATAATTTCTTGATTTTTCTTCAACTTATCACTTTGTTGGGGTGTAGCAAACCACAACAATCCAATTTTGGATTGTCTCTAATAATATCCACACGAAGATGAGAGGATGAAACCACTAGGGAGATGGCTTGAACATACCTCAAAGTGCTAGCAATGGTGTATGTTCATATGAGAAGAAAATTAAACTCTTTAATTTTTTTATTTTCTTTTTTAGAATTTTTTAAATTCAAACGAAAATCAGAAAGATAAATTAAAATTAAAAGAAGGAGAAAATGAAGAGAGAGAAATAGTTGCTTGGCCATTTTGGACAACTAGCGGATTAGCTGATTGGCGTGCAGCTGCACCGATGTAAATACTTTCAAAAAGATCCCAAAGGGGGATTTTCTTGACTTTTTATTCCATACAGATAATTATTTTGTTTAAAAAACTCCACGCACTGCACAACATATTCCCCACGTCAGCAAAAAGTACGTTTCTGCATTTTTCCATTATAAAGTTTATTTTTACTGCCATCATATATTAGCTGCTCATACTGTCATATACCATAGATATGCATGAGAGAAAGAGGCTTGTGATTAGTTCGTTTTCTCATATGTTTCTGCGGGAAAAAAGGAAAAGGACGGGTCATATGTATCTTTTAGATGATAAGACGGGCTTCATTTCTATTTCAAATTTTGAGATAAAAAGAGAATTTATTTATTTTTTTTTGTTCAATGATTAATTTTACAATAAGTCCAATTTTGATTGAGTTTTTATTTGTAGGCGGTTTTACAAATTAAAATTTTTAACCGAATATTCAAATTTGAGTGCTCATTACAGAGAGATAAATTAATTTTTAATTTCTAAACACCTCTAGGAAATTTTGATGACCCTATTATGTGTTTTTCATATAATTTTAAAAAGTAAAATATTATTTATTTTAATCTATATAAAATATTTATATTTTTTATATAAATTGAATAAAATAAATAATGGCGTGAATATGGTATAAATATTTCGTAACGAGATAAGAGACATGGAGAAAGAATGTTTGTGCACATAGCATTTCACTTTTAAAAATATTAATTTGAAGAAAAATGAAGAAAGAACATGCATGCAATCTAATGAGCAAAACGTATCTGACACGCAATTTATCTGGATCTCTGCCACGTACCCCATCCACTTTTAAACCAATTTCTCATTTCTTTCTGGATCCTTGTCCCACTTTGCCTAATTGTAAATAAAGAGGGATATGTTTACTTTATGTCCGTTAAATATATTTCTTTGTCAATATTTCAAAATTTTTGGAATATTCATTTTAATTAATATTAAGAATACAGAATAGATTTTTCTTTGTTAATTTCATGAAGAAATTTCTAATTTTTTATCAACTTTTTTTTGTAATATATATATACCATCATCCTGTATGTTACAAGTAGAAAAGAAATACAACCCTTTTTATATAGGACAACATACTTATATTAAAAGGTCTAGTTTTGATATTTGCTGCCAATTTATAATGAAAATATTCATATTATCTGATTTTATATATACAATGAAATGAAAACTACCAAGAGGGTGTTTGGTTGAAAAAAAAAAAAGTAGTAATGAGAATAGAAATTAGTGAATTTTATTGTTAATGTTTGGTTACGGAAAAAAAATTAACGGGAATAGAAATGTGATTTTCTAAAAATTGAAAATCACCCATTCCCCTTTCCCTCTTAGAGAATAAAATTTTCATTCCCATGAAAATCAAGTTTAATTAACTAAATATAAATTATAATTATTTTTTTAATTTTTCAATATGATGTTAATTAATATTATAAGATATTGTAAAAAATATACAATTTTAATAATATTATATTTTAATAATGATAAAATTAAAAGTATAGTTATTTTAAATAAATAGAATTTATATATAATTTAAGTTTAAATAATTCAAGAATCTCTTCTATATTATTTTGTAAAAATTATATTATCTTATTGTTGATCAATAAATTTATATTTTAAAATAAATATATTTATATAAATATAATAATTTAATGAAATATATGCAAATTGAATTTCATTCTCATTTCTTAATAAAAATAAAAATGAACCAGACAACATATTAAAATTAATATTTTTCATTCCCTTCATTCTTATTTCTATTCCACCCTTGAACCAAACGGTCCCAAGAAAAATCATACAAATATAATCTATTTAGAATAGAGATAGACTCTAACAATCTTTTTAGGAATAATTATCGCCTAGATCTAATTTATGCTTTTATTTATGAACCGAACTATAATATTGAAAGTCTCCTTATTTGAAATTAATTCAAATCAATTGATCATTAATATTGCACCATTTTACAAAACTAATTAATATTTAGCAAGTTAGCATTATATTGGATGTTATGTTTTCAGTAATCTTTCTTTTTCCATTAATTAACAGTGAACCAAGGCTTGGCAACCCTAGCATTCTTCGGTGTAGAAGTAAACTTGGTGCTGTTCCTGCCAAGAGTGCTACAACAGAACAATGCTAATGCTGCTAATAATGTTAGCAAATGGACTGGAACCGTCTATATCTTCTCGCTTGTTGGTGCTTTCCTCGGCCACTCCTACTGGGGAAGATACAAGACCTGTGCCATTTTCCAAGTCATTTTTGTCATTGTAAATTGACTAATGACTTGATTATCAGATCATCTTAATTCATTTATCAACATCATATATATATATATATATATATATATATATATATATATATATATATATATATATTTCCTTAATTGCAACTAAATTTCAATTTTGTTCTAATTAATTAATGACAGGGTCTGGTGTTACTATCACTGTCATCACACCTTTTCCTTATCAGACCTAAAGGATGTGGTGATGAAATGACTCCTTGTGGGTCACATTCTTCCACGGAAGTTGGATTGTTTTACCTTTCAATCTATCTGGTTGCTCTAGGAAATGGAGGGTATCAACCTAATATTGCTACATTTGGAGCTGATCAATTTGATGAAGAAGACCCTAAGGAAGGACACTCTAAAGCAGCATTTTTTAGCTACTTTAAAGTGTTTCAGAACTTGGGTTTACTTTTCTCGACCACTATATTGGGTTACTTTAAGGATGAAGGCATGTGGACACTTAGCTTCTGGGTCTCAACAGGTTCTGCCCTTGCAGCAATAGTCTTGTGTCTCGGCGGATCAGCTAGGTACAGGCACTTCAAGCCCAGTGGTAACCCTCTCTCCAGATTCTGCCAAGTTTTTGTTGCTGCCACAAGAAAGTGGAGGGTGGAGATGCCTCTGGTTACAGAAGAATTATACGTTATAGATGCAAAAGATAGTTCTGCCACTGGCAATGCCAACAGAAGAATACTCCACACTTATGGACTCGGGTAAGTATTAAAACTTGCATGATCATACTCGTTGGTTTTATACTTCAGTGTAGAAATAGTAACTGGTTCAATTGATCGATATTGATGTCTGTCTATTTTAGGTTCTTGGATAGAGCAGCTTTCATCTCGTCAAGAGATAAGGATGATCAAAAGCGGGTTCATCAAAACCTATGGCGCCTCTGCCCAATTACACAAGTAGAAGAAGTTAAATGCATACTGAGATTGCTCCCAATTTGGCTCTGCACCATAATATACTCAGTTGTCTTCACACAAATGGCTTCTCTGTTTGTAGAACAGGGTGCTGCAATGAAAACTACTGTCTCCAACTTCAGAATCCCTCCTGCTAGCATGTCTAGCTTTGACATTCTGGGTGCTGCGCTTTTTACTTTTCTTTACCGCTGGGTTCTTGATCCACTCGTACGGAGAATTAGAAACTCAAAATCAAAAGGGCTAACTGAGCTTCAAAGAATGGGGATTGGCCTAGTTATAGGGATAATAGCGATGGTATCAGCCGGGATTGTAGAGTGCTATAGACTCAAGTATGCAAGAAGAGAGTGCACACACTGTGAAGGCTCCAGCTCCTTGAGCATCTTCTGGCAAGTTCCCCAGTATGCACTAATAGGAGCATCTGAAGTTTTCATGTATGTCGGTCAGCTCGAGTTTTTTACTGGGCAAGCACCAGATGGATTAAAGAGCTTCGGCAGTGCACTTTGCATGACATCAATCTCATTAGGAAACTACTTAAGTAGCTTGCTGGTGACTATAGTTATGAAGATTTCGATGGAGGGTCATATGCCGGGATGGATCGCAGGGAATCTGAATAAGGGTCACCTAGAAAGGTTTTATTTTCTGTTAGCAGCGTTAACATCTATAGACTTGATTGTGTATATGGCCTGTGCTAGGTGGTACAAGTGCATCAAGCTGGAAGGAAAATGTGTAGAAAATGATGAGGAAGATAAACTTCCAAGTCTAGCTACATGAGTCTCACATTAACATCTATACTTGCAGGCATATATAAATAAGAGGCATTGGGACTTGGGGTAGCCGTAGAAGTAAATTTGGTATTTCTGTCGTGTCCTCTTGTATAAACGTGTCATATAAATGTGTTGTTTTCATGTTGTGTATTCATGTAATGCTAAATAATAAAATCCCAGAGGTATTGGAATCTTGGTAGCTATAGAAGTAGAGCTGATAATTTGTGTGTTGTCCTGTATAAACATGGCGTGTTATTATACATATCATATAAACGTGTCGTTTTTGTGTCATGTAATCGTGGAATGCTAAATAATAAAATCCTGGAAGATTCCAAAATGGTTAAGGGATAGAGGGAATGACTAACAAGTAACAAGGAAAGTATTTTAAAGATGAGGAGTCCTCTGGCAACAAAATTTTTTTAGGAGAGAAACCAGTAAAGAGAGACTGAACTCCCTCGCCTTGATGAAAATCCAGGCTTCAAGTACGAAACACTCAAATCCAATTTATTTTAAGAGCCATTTTCCAGACTATAACTTAAATGGATGCTTTCTTCACTGCTAGTAATATAAAGCTATTCTCTAATGTTTTTTCCTTGTCCCATTAAAATTAATAGGAAGAGGCTGTTGATTGCATCATACCTTCATTTTCCAACATGATTCAATATCTTAAAGAAAATGTGATGATGGGACATTTTTTCCTTAGCCCGTCAGCATCTAAAATGTGTGCTTCCTACCACACAAACTCTTTGACTAACTACCTTTAATTAACAGGATTACGTGCACTCTCACCATAAAAGAATAATTCAGATTGTTCTCAGCATTTAGCATATATTTGATAATGGCTTAAGTTGAAATTTAATCAGATTATTGTTATATATATATATATATATATATATATATATACACACACACTAAAGGACTAGTGCCGTAATTAAATGCCTTAAAGAAGACTCCATTTTTCATCTAAATATAAAAGACATGTGCATAATCCCGCTTTTAGTTAATGTGGCTATAATTCTGATATGTCATGATTTGTTAATTAATTAAGAGATATGTTGATGAGGTAGGAAATTTAATCAAAGAAACACCCGCAATATGTCAATATCAAAGAGCAAATTTAATATTATATTCTTTTGGGAAAAAAAAAGAAGCATATTTTTACTATTTGGGAATCTGTTTCGGTCCAAAAAAAATTGCTTCTTACATGATATAATATATTTACATAGCAAGTCTATCATATCATCTATAAAATAATCCAATTATCAAATGATATGTAGGCATGTTGTATTCACTTCAACCGATAAAAATAAAATAATTAACTACATGTCAATAGGTGATTCATTTTAGTTTATAGATGACGTGGTAGACTGAATCTACATTAGAATTTCTCACCTAATTTAGCTTAGAATTTAAGTTTAATATAAAATAATTGTTTGGTAAAAAATTATATAAAATAATTACAAATAAATGATATTGATTTATTATATAATAATTATAATAGAGGTATTATATATTAGATTATTTTATAATAGATTGCACTTAAATTAGTCTATCAAATATAATTTATCTTTATTATATGATACAATTAGAATAAATAAATGCTAAAAATCTAGTTAATGATAAAACACAAAATTAAATCACGTGTTGCAAGTGATATGGTGAGAGTTAAGGAGCAGCGATCCTTGCTTAATAATCTTCTTGAATAGGAAGAGGGTTATTGGAGACAGATGGAAACTTATTGGCTTCAGAGTTATGACAGAAGCAGTAAATTTTTCCATGCTATGGCTTCAAATAGAAAAATGAGAAATAAAATTGTTAAGCTCCAATGTGATGATGGGACATTTGTTGAAGAGCAACGTGAGCTAGAAAGGGTAGCTTTTGACTATTTTAAATTTCCTTTTTATTCAGATAATGTAGGTTAATTTCATCTATGGTCACTTATATTTGGTATTATTGTAATAAAGTCACTTTTTTTTTATTCTATAAAAGTCACATAATTATGGTTTAGTTTTCAATAAAATTATTTCCGACGATTTTTCAGCAGTTAACAACCGAAAAAGTTATGTCTCAGATGGCATATGAGACAAGCTACGTTACTATACAGTTTAAATAGAACGTCATTGTACATAGCATCCCAGTTGGCATCATTTTTAATTTATAGCATTGACATGAATGTTGAGTTATAAAAGTACATAATGCTTTATTTGAACTGTATAGTGACATGATATGTCTTATTATGCTAACTGGAATGCTAGCACGACTTTTCCAGTTGTTAACCGTTGAAAAATCGCCGGAAATAATTTTACTGAAATTAAACCATAATTAGGTGATGTAATATCCAACAACTAGGGCTCAGTCATAATGCATGACATATAAGAGGTAAGTTGGTAATCAAAAGTAAGGATATAAAATACATGTAAATATGAATTAGATTTCATGTTATAATGAAGGTATATTCAGGATAAATTGAAGGTATATAAAGGTATATGTAATGTATATTGGCCGATTTTGGCTTCAGTTTCAAGAAATAGCTTAAATAAATAAAAAATAGTGGAAAATTAAGGTGACATGGCTGTGACAAGGGGGTGTCAAGACTGTGACAAGAGGGTGTCAAGACTGTGAAAGTCAAAAAAAATCTGACTTTTTAAGGTCGATTACTTCAGTAACCCTTCATAGCCATGAAAGGTGACTTTCATGACTGTGAAATGTGACTATATAAAGTTTTTTTCAAGTTTTTATCACTATTTTTCATCATCTTTTCCACCCTAACCCTTGCTACACACCCTTCAAAACCCAAGATAGCGATTTCTCATGGTTTTTGAGTGATTTAGGCTCAAATCAACTAAGGAAACAAGATTAAAGCAAAATTTGGGGAAAATATCATATTTGGTGAGAATTTTAAAAAAAGGAAAAATTTGGTGCAAGAGAGCCACGGATTCTTGGCATGATTAAGGGTGTTTCCTGACAACAAGAGGTAAGAAAATCCAAAAAAAACCATCTTTTTAACATGATTCTGAAGCTATATGTAATGATTGTGTTATTTGGTTGAAACCCTTAGAGAGAGAAAGAGGAAGGGTGGTTGGATAATGAAGATATTGGTGTTATTTGGAGTTGTTGGAGATGAGAAACTATGATATAGAAATGAAACCATGCATAATAATCATAGTTTAGGGAGCATGGAGTAGTTTTACTTTTTTTTTATATTACCATAGACATAATATTTGATATATGACATTATTTGTCATAGGAACCCAATGACAAGAGGGAAGATATCAACAAAAAGAGTAGATAGCTCCTCAGTAAAGTTTTTATCAAGCTCCTAATAGAAGTTTGTAAATATATGCATTGTTATTTGCCCTTTTGAATGTGATGAATGCATGTTAATGTTGAGTAATATGATATTATATTATATGAAGGCATAAAATGGCTTGATTATATGTTAGGAAGGTTACATGGAGTATTTGAATACGTAAAAATATGGTAATGAACATAAAAATGCCAAAAGTGTTAATATGGGCACAATTCCTATGCATAGCTTGTGTTGTGAGCTTAGTTGTGACCCTTTTTGGGAGATGATTTGAGTGGTGTTAACATATTTGTTTTGGTGTCCAATGACCATAAATGGATTGTATTCGTATGTTTAGGTGTTTAGAAGTGAAATTGTGATAAAATTTGACCACAGGCACACGTTAGGACCCTTCACAACCATGTTGATTTCTTCGTGGCCATGACACTTTCATCCAGTAGCCTTCACGCCCAGTGTATGCCCAAGGCAAAATTCTTCATGGCTATGAAGATACTATTCACAACAATAGTAACATATGTTTAAATGATGTTCCGGTGGTTCCAATAAATGCCGATTAGGCCCAAATGTCATAGTATGAAGTAAAAACACATGAAAACATGTTAGAAGGCATAAATGTATTATGTGAACATGCATGAATCTTATTAAATATAATGTTAACAAGAAAGAATGAGACTTGATCAAAGAGATGCTTTGATATAAATGTTCATTTCTCTACCTGACGACTACATTAGAGTAAAAGATGCATCATGAAGGGGATAAGCGATATATATCGACGAGATGTATGAGTGAGGATCAGGTTGTCTAGTCCTGGACTGGATGCTCATTTTCCTGGTACTCATACTCATTATATTCAATCAAGTTAGTTGAGCTATGATTTGAGTGAGTAGCTTGACTTGAGGGAGCTCGAATGAGCAAACAGATTACAGTAGTTGAGTAGGATGTCTAGCCCTGGACTGGATGCGCCTACCTCATACCTTGTATACGGAGTGAGTAGGATGACTAGCACTGGACTGGGTGGGCCTATTTCACACCCCGTATCCGACCAGTCCGGAAATGAGGCTTGGATTATTTGTCGAAGTTAATAATGAAAAAGAAAGTGAACTAGACAAACAATCGGAAAGTAAAAAGTTATAAATGACCAGAAAAAATGGTATAAGTATACGAAATGCATTCCATATGTTAGAGAAATAGTTTATGCAGGAGTTATCTATTATCTATGTAAAGTTAAAAATATGTAACATGATTAAGATGTTCAGATGTCATAAATTGTTCTATGTTATATGTATTGATTTGCTTGCATGGGAGAATTTCAATGTCAATATATACCACTAAGCTAGAGATAATTTAGTGTGGATTTTTTTCACGCAGATCAAGGAACTTGTAGACAGTAGCAGTTGATAAAAAGAAGATGCCCAGAATCTATACCAAGAGAGGATATTGAGACCCGGTCTGTGGGTCTGACCATCATATTTTGTATTTTGTACTATCATGCATATGGGAATAGTGTTTATGACATAGTTTGTTATGTATATATATATTCTAACATGTATGAGGGTCTTGGGCCCAAATCTGAATGTTAATATGTATATATATATATATATAAAGTCATTCTAATATGTGAATAAGTTTATGACATAAAATGAAAATGTTTAATATTCATATTAGTCAAACACAATAAGTGGCATTTTATCTATATAATGGGATTGTCCCTATTATAAGGTGACATAATAGGTATAGTCCTATTATATAGGTAAAGTGCTACAGGTGACTTTTATGGTACAAAAAAATTGTGACTTTACTGCAATAATACCAAAATTAAGTGATCATAAATAAAATTAAGTCAGATAATGTGGAGGGCGAGCTGAATGTAAGTTTTGGAGGAATTTCAAACTACTACTTATGGGGCTAATTGAACAAATAGTACCAAACCTTTTAATTGTTGTAATTTGATACCAAACTTGCAAAAATATTGCAATTTGTCAAAATTCTAGTAAAAAAAGATGACGTAGCATGTTGACCCGCTAATGTGACATGCTACAACAAGCTGACACATCATCTTGTTTGATTGGAAATTTGACTTTGGTACCAAATTGTAATATTTTTTAAAATTTTGGTATCAAAATACAACAATTAAAAGGTTTGATATCAAATTGTAATAAAATGATGTAGTTTGATATCATTTGTGCATTTATCCCGCTACTTTCATTTTCCTTTATCGACGAGTTCTTGATCCACTCATAGGGAGAATTAGAAACTCAAAATCTAAAAGGCTAACTGAGCTTCAACAAATGAGGATTCCCCTAGTTACAGCAATAATGGCGATGGTATCAGTTGGGATTGTAGAGTGCTATAGACAGAAGAGAGTGCACACACTGTGAAGGCTCCAGCTCCTTGAGTGTCTTCTGACAAGTCCCTCAGTATGCACTAATACCGAAGTTTTCATATATGTCGATCAACTTGAGTTCTTTAATGCGCAAACACCAAATGAATTAAAGAGTTTTGGCAGTGCACTTAGCATGACATCAATCTCATTAGTGGTTATGAAGATTTCGACGGAGGATCATATGCCTAGATGGATCCCAGGGAATCTGAACAAGGGTCATCTAGACAGGTTTTACTTTCTGAACAAGTTTTCATATGGCCTGTGCTAGGTGGTACAAGTGCATCAAGCTGGAAGGAAAATGTGCAGAAAACGATGAGGAAGATAACTTCCAAGTCTAGCTACATGAATCTCACATTAACATCTACACTAGCAGGCATATATAAATAAGAGGGAGGCATTGGGATTTGGGGTAGCAATAGAAGCATGTTGAAGTTTCTTTTAAAAAAGAAAAATTGGGTCCTGCAGGAGTAGAGGAAACCTATTTGCTGAACTCTTTTAACAACTAATTTCTCTCCATATTCCTACAACACCTAATTCTACAGTTGATTCTGTTTTTGGGAGTTAGGTTGGGTAGAAATTCATGGGTTTCAAGAGGTGCATAACTTTTGGCTTGAAGTCACCTCATTCTAATTTTTTGGTTTTGACAAGCCATAGAATATTAGAATTGTTAGAAATTTTATGTAAAAAGGAAAATAGAGCAACTCTCTTTGTAGACTGCAGGCAATTTCATGTATATGAGAGCTCCCCTAATGGAAAATAATAGAAAAAGTGCATCCTTTCATCTATATTACTTTGTCACTACGCACTTCATCAGATATTCCAACGAATAATTTCCATTCATAGTTTTTAAACTCATTAGATGTTTTCAAAGTTACACTTTGGGACAATAAACACAAGAATTCTAGTTATTGAACAGCTAAATTTACTATATAAAAATATCAGATAATTCAAAATAACCTGTGTTTCAAGTCTTTACTGGTAAGAAAATCAATTCTGGACCTTGCGAACTTGGATGTGATGAGTGGACTCTTGGCGCCAGATCGGCTGGGCTCCACTTTGAACAAGAGTAACATGCTGTCCTTCTACCAACAGACCCTTGTTCTGTAAGGTGGAAAATTATCAATTAAGTTTAACCACAGCAAGTGCTGATCCAAGAAGAGAGACAATATGAAAATCAAAGACACTAACCAGTAAAAGTTTGAGTGCTCTGGAGAAAGTCTCCTCTGCATCATTGGAGAACTGCATATATATCGGCATCACACCCCGATAAAGTGAGAGTCTCTGCTTAATCCTCTCCCTATCCAGCATGAAGATGTATCATCAAATATTTAGAAATGAAGAATTAATCTCTAGATCAGAAACACTGCACTTTTGCAGCAGCTATGTAGTCAGAAAATTCAAATATGCAGACTGAATGAGCAGGCTAAAGGTGATTTGCTAGTATGAAGAATTTCATTGATATTCACATAAGCAAAAAGAATCGACATCAAAGATTTTTATCGTTTTAGTGGAGCACACAAATACTCTACCCGGCAACAATTCAACATTAGTAGCACGAAACTAAAAAATATGCAAAATCACACAGCTGTGAATAGAAAAATTGTTTGTGGTAATTTATTTGATCTTCTACATACCAATTGTATTCCAAAATTTTTAATTGAAATATGATGTTCAAAAACAAAAATTTATATTGAACCATTAATAAAGTTCCGTAACACTTGGTATTCAGCACCAAAACAGGGTTCTCCATAGAAGTCACAAACCCAAAAGCAAGTAATTTGATCAGAAAATGCAATTTCTCAGCCAACAACAAGCACAAACAGTAAGTGAAAGTGAAGAGAATAATATTCTCTTTGATATATTGAAGGAAAAATGGAACTAACAATGGTTGAGCAAAGGAAATAGCCAAAGTAAACAAAGAGAACAAGATAAAAACAGAATCTGTGAGCAACTCGCATCCCGGGGAAATCCCCTTCTCCAAGCCAAGCTTAGAGATCCAAAATTCACCCAAATATTCAGTCACCTGCTCTGCTGTCCTTCCCACCTATTTATACCCAAAATTCTGTTACTTCAATACCCAAACAGCCCTTACACTTGTCCCCTTCCTTTATTTCTAGAATATTCTACTCTAGCTATTCTCTATCATAATTCAAAAAAAAAAATTTAATAATAATAATAATAACAACAACAATTCTATTGCAGACTGCTTGTCACACTTACTCATTTGTGAACGCAAATATTGTTGATGCAGGTTGGTAATGACTAAGAAGTATAGCCATGGAACCAGTTCTTGTGAAGACAATAATGGGTGTATCAAGAGTGTTCGCCATAATTGTGGAATGGAAAGCAAACATTTCACCCATATGGCCCTGCAAAAGAATGTCCACCAAGTAATCAGACTACAAAAAAGGCTCTTAAGAGAATTAAGAAAAAAAATTAATTACATGGCTAATTGCTGCAGTTTCAAAATTTCTTTGTTTCAGTTCTCATTGAGCCTAGAACTCGCAAATCCGAATTACGAACTTAAAATTCATGAAACATTTGAACCTATATGTTTCAAAAACGGGAATTCCAAAAACATAAAGAAAGGGAAAAAAGAAAGAGACATGAACTCATTTTGATAATGCATACCTTATAGGCACCATGAACAGGAGGTGTTGTTGAAACTGGCAAACTTGACTCTGTCCTCAATGCGACTGTATGCATGACTTTGACAGCTTTCAGTGGGTACCTTGAGCAATAATATTATAATAGCCAAATCAAAATACTAAAGCAAAAGGAAAGATTAAGCAAATTCATGAACAATCAGAATAATAAGATAGAATTACAGAGGACACAACCAAACACCGCAAAATAGTGATATGATTCTTAAAATTGTATAGAAATCTTACCAGGCTCTACATTCTTAGTGGAAATATAACCACTTTGACTACTTAACTAAGATGGGAGAGACAGTTCCTTTCTGAACTGGGTCACTACTTTGCATTCTGACATTGATAACATCATCTAATGGTAAAGATCAAATCTCAACCAAATGAAGTAAAATAACTACTGGTACAAATAATACTAGCTAAGGAGTTAAAAACAACAAATTTAGAAGAAGAAAATCCCTCAGGCTTTGAGGCACACCTCTATGCTCTCGTAAAATGAGCAACCTAAATGCACAAGTGGGCACCTTAAGGATGGCATAACTTGAGTTCACCAAAGACCATGACCTATATTTAAGTGAGCCTTAAGCCTAGGAATGCCTAAGTGACATTTTTTGACAATCAATTCCTCCATGGTGATACAACATTTAATATTGGTCAATACACAACGAATCAGCCAATATATAATGGTGTTTGAGGGAGCAATATGATATTTATTGCGTTTTCCCCTGTGATTTACTAGTTACAAATAAAATAGCTGTTTATCATAGCAGTTTATCATCTGTAATGGCCGTTATAGACCAATCCATTTTAGCAATAACAGTCAAGTCAACCATATAAAGGTGGCTTTAATTATTGCCAATCCAAATTATCTCCCTTTTTGGGCTTTCAATTACTTTCCATGGTTGCCACTCACACTTCAAAACTCAAGATCCTCAAATTGTTCCCACTCCCACCTACAGTGCTTCAAATACAACCACCAAAAGGGGAAAAAACATATATTTATTCACAAATATTGCGTTTTTTTTTTCCCATTCAAAATTCGAATTTTCTATGTGTGTTTGAGTGTCTCTCCTGCAATCTAAGCATTACCGTAGTTAGCACTTCTACTTTGTCAATTATCACTCCACCTTCTACCATCTCAAGTTTGCAGATCAGTTCAGGTCTTGAAATACTACTAAACCAAACACTCTCATCCCCACTTAATACTTTTAAACAGCACAGCTGCCACCGATAATTAATTTCTAAATCAGGTCTTGGATAGAACAGTAAGCATTGCCAGCATGTTTCAACCATCACAAAATTACAAATGGGAAATATGGATCATTGAATCACCAAATTTCACTTACTTGCCATGGGCAGTTTCTCCAGAAAGCATGACTGCATCAGCACCTTCTCGTACTGCAATTGCTATATCAGAAACTTCAGCCCTGGTTGGTGTAGGATGATTAATCATGCTTTCCAGCATGTTTGTTGCTACAATCACTGGTTTTTGCATACTGTGACATCTTCTAATAATATCTTCCTGTTTGAATGATACAGAAACTATTATATCTGAACATGAGAAATCAAACAATAAGGTAAGCGCTACCTATCATCTGAAGATTAAACAGGGACACAAAGATATAGGAGCCTTTTTACCTTCTAGTATAATTAAAAAAGCAAGTAGTGATAGCTTTTACTCAAATAGCATGTAATTTAATCAGAACTTAGAATCAGTCTATTCACCACTTCATAGGATCTTAAGAAATGTCTGTCAATCAAAATTATTTAGAAAATACAGCCTCAGCTAATGTTTGCTTGGACTCTATATGCACTTATTTCTTTGGTAAGATGCGGACCTAAGGTTTACAGTTATGAGGAAATTTGACAAAATATGCATCAATGTGCAATTCAAATGTTGGGTTTGAAGTTTGAACAAGCCTCGTACAGTTTAATTACCTGCAATAAAGGGACTTCCTCAATTGGAAGCTCAGCACCAAGGTCTCCACGAGCAACCATTGCCTATAAAAAAAACATAAATAAAAAAAAAGAATGAAAGAAAGGAAAAGTTCAATTCAAAAGGTGTGATAATATTAAATAACAGATAATAACAATGTGAAACTCTAATGTTTATGTCTTTTCATAAAAGCAGAAAAAAAGAGAGTAAAATAATCCATTAGAGACATTTAAAACTAACCCCATCAGAAGCAGAAATTATTGAGTGAAGATTCGGTATGGAGTCAGCACTTTCAATTTTGACAATCACATGAATATCAGCATTACAGCCTACATGAGGTATGCAAGAACTTTGACTAGAGAAAAAGAAAACTTGTGAATGCCCAAATGAAACTGTAGACTACAAAACCTCATCACGATAAGAAAATACTATACTTTTGAGATAATCTTTTAACTCATGGACCACTTTAGCATCCTTTACAAAGGACACAGCATAAAAATCAACTTGATTGTCCACCCCAAATTTGATATCTTCCCAGTCTTTGTCTGTCGAAAATGAAAAAATACAACGGAATCTCCTCAGTAAGAAAATAACAGACAGGAAATGAAAAAGTAATAAAAGTTCACATTAGCAATATTATCATTTAAACTTGAAGGAGACAACAACCTGTAATTGAAGGCAGAGTTGCGCTCTTTCCACGTACATTCAAATGACGCCTGGATTTTAGTTCTCCTCCATCAACTACTACGCATTTAACCAGATCCTTTGTCTTTGACTCCACAGCTAATGACATCATTCCACCTACCAAAGTAAGAAAATAACTTATCATATCTTGCAAACGCATGGCAATTTAGGACTTTAAATAAAAGCTCTGCTTCTGAAAATAAATGAAAAACACAATGTTGACTCATTGGCAGTCAGAAGCACCCTAAATTGCTACATAACTCCAACTCTTTGCACAACTACCGTTAAAAAGATATCTCCTCATGAACCTGATGATGTGCATAAGGAAATGGCCAATATAGTACAGAAGTCAACAATGCAACTAATTCACCAATCTCTTAAGCAATATGAGATGTGTACTCACCATCCACCAATAATATGTCGCCAACTTCAACATCATCCACAAAATCGTCATAATTTACACTTACAGTGTCTTCTGTGCTGACTCCCCTGTTTATAGTAAAATTAAATTCTTGTCCCTCCTTTAATGTAATTGGTTGAGGTACATCCCCACTTCTAACTTCAGGACCCTGCAATAATTAAATAAAAATGAAAGCCTGAGAATTTGAAATGAAGTATAAATACACGGCTCATTTGGGAAGAAAACTCAGTAAGATTGAAGATGAAAACATATAAGTAGAATTTCAATGCATAATACTAAAAGTGAAGATGATGCTACATTCAAAAAAAAATTTTTAAATTTGTTGCATGTCATTTTCCACTAGATTCCTATTTGCCTAATAGTAAGTGGTTATATAAGGAAGTGAAATCTGAAGACCTAACATTAACATTTAAAAGCATAAATTTGAAATGAAGATTGAAACTGGTTCCTAAGGTGATGAAAATAAAAATTAAGACGAGATCAAACTTGAAATTTATCAGATCATTTAACTGACTTTAAAAGAAGGGAAGTTACTTTCAAAAAAAAAAAAAAAAAAAGGAGGAAGGGAAGTTGAATCTCAAATAAATTTGACTAGATATTTGACATAAAAGAAATGAGTTGATGGAGCATTGATTAAATTTTTCAATAAGAAATGTACCTTGGTGTCCAGCATTATTGATATAACTTTGTCATCAGATTGGGCATTGAATTCTTTAACCAGATCAATAGTTTTCTGGTGAGAAACATGATCTCCATGTGACATATTTAGGCGAGCTACATTCATTCCAGCTTCTGCTAGTTTCCATATCATCTCACGTGAGCTCGTAGAAGGACCAATTGTACAGACTATTTTCGTCTTTCTATAAGAATATGAATTTTTTTCATTCTGTCCCACAATATGGCTGCTAGTTAAAAGCTCAGTAGAAGGGTTGAGATTATCCTGGATAATTGAAAGTTTCTAGGTTACAATCATGCAAAAGGAGGAGAAAAAAAAAAAATCAAACTGTCCTATAGACATTGAAAAAGGGGGAAAATGCATAAACTTTGCGCTAGATTTATAACAATCACACATTAGTCGAACAGAAATGCTATGTTCTGGATCATAGTGACAGAAAATAGTGCTAGATACCAATCAAACCTCAATAACATACAACCCTGAGCTATATTCTGAACAGAAATCATAGAGTCTCATCAACTTCATGCATATGGTTTCACCAGTTCATTGATAAAAGAACACCTTTCGTGCCCCTTTTATCCAGAGATAAAAATCACGAATCCCACTCAAAATCAGAGCATTCCTATGACGTTTTCTCCGAATTTAGTTTAAGCCAGAATTTTATTAATTTATCAGGTCAAATCAGAATTGATGGAACCACAATTATTACGAAAAGAAAAAACCAATAATTTCCTTTGCTTGTAACAACATTAACCTTAGTTGAATGAGAAAATATAGGAACACAAAAAGCCTTAAAAAAAAAAAAAAGGAACTCAAAAATAACTTATGTACAAGCACACTATTGATATGCCAGTTTTTGAATTAAGATAAAGGGCATGTTTTACGTTATTTATACAAGAATTCAAATTCCTCTGTGTTCTCTTTCAAAAGCGAAGATTAAAAAATATAAACAACAAACTTCTAGAACTCTCAGTTCTAGACGAATAAAAAAAAAAAAATCGAATTCCTCTTCATTTTTCTCACTATTTTCTCGAGAAAGAAACAGAGTAAAAATGAATAAGAAAAAGAATACTCACAGAAGATAAAGGTCCATTTGGAGAAGTAATATCTCCTTTCTGAGGATTGTGCTGTTGGGTAACCGCCATCGATCTAACAGCAAAGACTCGTTTCTGAGAAATAAAAAACCTGGTTCTACTTCTGGCGGAATCAAGAAGAGAAATGTCAGAAAAGTTCCTTGAGGAAGATAAAACGCGGGGATCTTGAGAAGAAATTCCGGCAGAAAAATGATTAATAGTCGCCATTTGTAGAGAGCTGTGTGTTTCAGAACTTGGCTGACAAACAGTTAAGAACAGAGTTGAATGATTTGTTATGTTGGATTTTATTCGGTGTTTGTGCGGGAGAGAGAGAGAGAGAGAGAGATAGTCGGTTGGGACAGCTGGGCTGCGCTGCCCTGCCCAAGTACCAAATTTCTGACCAAAGGAACGAATACTCCCGCACTAGTGATAAAATTACATCAGCCACAATCACTATAGAATTTTTTTTCCCTTCTTTTTAAAAAAACATGTGTTTTTAGGATTTTATTTTGGATAAATTACTCGTCCATCCTTTTATTTTTATTTGTTAAAATATACTGTAAAATATTTTATATTTAATTTAATACACTAATTAATTTTTTTATTATATATAAATAAAATATCAAAAAAATTTTAATATTATCAATTTTATACAAAAATATCAAATTTATGTATTTTTTAAATTAACAAAATGTCTAATTTATCAATAAAAAAATAAATAAAAATATTTTTAACATTTTTTAATTGATTAATAAAATATCTAATTGACTAACGAAATATTTTATTTAAAAATAATATAATATCTTTTTATTTATTAGAACTAAATTTAAAAAATTAACTAATATATTCAACTAAATATTATTTAATAACTTAACCGTTTTATTTTTAGGTCATTAATTTTCGAAATTAAAATCATTTGCTATTGTAATTCACATCGTGTTCTTATGTATAAAATATATATTTTATATAGATTGATAGATATATAGTATGGGTTTCATTTCGTATGAACATTTGAATCTCAATTCATTGGTTAATAAGTTGAACGATCACAATATACATTTTTCCTTAATGATTTACTATTGGCATCCTTTATGGGCATATAGCATATACTCTTTGTACTGAAGATATCGGGTGAAACAAAGAACATGTATGATAAATAAATAAACAAAAAGAAAATATCACTTGTGATTCATGCGAGCATGACACCTCGTAGTTCTATGATTTTGTCCATAGAGGAATGCTACAACAATTAATTTTTTTTTTTCCTCTGCAGTTTAAAAAATAAACAAATATATAGGATTGAATATCCTAAGAAACAATAATACAAAATCATGGATTCAATTTTAATTCTGTTCTCCACATCTCTGCAATGACCTTCCTAGGTGCAGGATCACCTGTTCCTCTGTCTCGCTGTCCAGAGGTAAAGTACAACCACCCATTCCAAAATCCAACTAGTGTAGTTTTCACACGATATGGAAGTTTTCCGATTACTGACCACTTCTGCAAACATATTTTATATTTCCATTGAAGAGAAAGGAGAGGTGGAAATAGCACCATTATTGCAATATTTGAATATTCAAGTATGATACTATTTCATATGCAAATAAATATGTGATGGGCATACTTATTGCTAGTTGCTACTTATTTTTTTCATTAGTATGCAGCACAGGAAAACATTTCTTTTGGCAAATGATTTCCAGTTCTTCTGGAGGCTGATGTGGCATCATAAGCAATTTGGCAATCATAAGCAATTTGTGCAAGACAGGACTAGAACAGACACGAGAGCTAGGAAAAATGTCCAGAACTCTCTTGCATGCTTCCCGCTGAGGTACTAAGGGCATCAAAGAAAATAGCTCCCTAACAATACTTCTGGCGTATGCACCCAAAATCTAATCATCAAACATGTCAAACATGAATTTGTCTTCTGCATAACAACCCCTCATTTTTTTAGTGCAATGTACTTGTAGTTCATGAGTCAAGACTCATTGATTACCAACTCCTCTTAAAAAATTGATAAAATTAAAAACAAAAATTTCTTAATTGCAAGAGAATCAAAATCAACAACTAATTGAATGCATATTTCTCTATGAAAAATTATTCCACCAAGACAAGGAGATGAAGCATGAAATTAACAAAATCAGAGAGTGCAAACCACGATATACAATAGATCACCTCATGGTGGAGAATTTTAATTCAAAGCTTTGGAACCAATAAGCACAGACAGCTGAAGATACCAAAGATTAGCAACCTTCTAACAGCAACAATAGAAAATAGATGCATTTTTGTGGGTATATCAGAAAAAATTCACAGCATTTTTACTGACACAGAGATTATACGAGCATGTGCAATCAAACATCTTTCCAACCACTAAGACTGCAAAAAGAATGGAAATCCTTACCAGAGTGCCTAAGTTAAACTGGAAGATTTCACCAACAAGGACCATCTTTTTGGTCACAGGGTGCTTCTCTGTGGTGCCTCCAACAATAACGATAGAATTATTAACAACTGTCCAAGCAAATTCAATATGAGAATCTGGCTTTGGGATGGACGGCAAGACTTTCCACTTCATGTCATCATTCAGCACGTAGACATCACTGTATACAACCTAAGACCGTCCAAAAGTCAGAAACCAAGATTATTAGGCACATAAGATGGGGAGAGGTTAATATTCACAAGGCAATTATGATGACTATCACAACAAATTATGGCTTAATTAGGCAGGCACATAAGTTGAACCCCAGGCTATGCCCAACTTTATACTAGCTCTTACCACAAACCTAAAGCATTGAAGATTGCGACTGCAATCCATTGTAAAATTTCAGTCATGTCATATGATAATTTATTATATTGCAATTCTTGTTCATAATTTTTTATAGTGTCTGGTAGGTTAGCCAAACACATATAAAAGCCCCTTCTATTTGTATCTAATATTCCATTGCATCTCTATTTTCTTCAATTTCATCCATAACATTCATTTTCTTGTCAAATTAACTGATATGACATTTTGCCACTTTATTAGTGGGAGAACCTATAAAATTTAGAAAAATAGGTGATTTCAGCTTCTAGACACTTGCCCCTATCCAAAACTTATACCTAATTCCAAAAATGTACATGAAACCATTCCCCATATTTGTTAGAAAACAATAGCTGTTATTGAAGGAGAGGAAAGGGGGAACAAAGCAAGAGAAAGAAAGGAAGACTAAAATGGTTAGCCTCCATTTGTATGATCACACAGACACAGGGGTCAAGTTTAATAAAAAACACAAAATGAAGAGTAACATTGAATACTCAAGAAAAAATTAAAAACTGTCTTCCTTGTCTACCCTCAATTTTGGGGGGTTTTCCTACACTATTTCCTTCTACCTATAGCATGTAATTACAAGAATCTGGATTATCTAACAATGTTTGACTTCCAAACTTTCCTTTCATCAAACTCGAGTCAACCAAGAATATACTTCAAATAGATTGTGCCCTAAGAAAAAACCAATTGATTTCATGTTTTAAACACAAGAATACTAGTTTGCAAAGGTTTTCAGAGGGAGAAAACGTAAATTTTTACCTCATTCCTACGAGAGCACTTGAAAATGGGTGATCCAGGTTTGGCCATAAAATCACCTTCTTGTCCACCGATAACATAAAGTCGATCATCAACCACAACACAAGCCCTGCAGAAAGACAAGCTAAATAACTATAAAAACAAGAAAAAATTCTTGTGAAAAAAAAAATTGAAAAATATGCTCATTTTATAGGGCAAATTGGAAAACAAACACTCAAATGAAATTAAGCTGTTTCTAATGATGGAAGAAAAATTTTCTCCACTAAGTTGAAGTTCAAATCTTGCAAACTAAAATGTGACTACCATTCCAAATTGAATTTGTGAAATAAACCCTTACTTTCCATTTTGAGACAAATCAAAAATTCCAAACTATCAACCAGCAACATGGAAAACTATACACTTTAATAAGCTAGAACTTCAAACTTTAACATCAAGACAACAATTCAACTCAGTACTCGCTATGTACACAGATTTTTATGTGGTACATGTATTTTTCTTGCAAAGTAAAAGAATACCATAACCAGACATGCTCCTTCATCTGCCTCCCAGTTTTCCAATTTAATTAACTCTCAACAAGAACTCATAATGTAGATTGAACTTGAGTGATAACAAAAAAATTTGAGTGACAACAATTCCAGTTTAATCAACTCTCGACAAATCAAATACTGAAAAGTCAACAGACTTCCAGAAGAACTTGCCCATTACACCAGACCATGTTGCAACAAAATACAGAAATTTCAAGGATTATGCTGTTTCTAGAGAGAAGAACGTAGATTGAACTTGATTAAACTTGAATTGTTATCACTCACCAAGAAAGCATTTCAATGTGACAGAAGAAAGCAGGGCAAGATACTCAAGCATATGTGTCAATTGCTCCCGCCACGATTCTAGTATTGTTTTGGGATCCAGAAATTTCACAGATCATTCAAATTTCTAATGACATATCTTTATCTGCAATATTTTCAAACTGATGACAGAGACTCAGATAGCTTATTATGAAGTTGAACTTTTTTATGAAAAATTCTAATATATTCTTATTTCCTGAACTAGATTCTAATAATATTTCAAACCACAAAGATACTTCCTAATATCATTTCAAATTAACAGAGCTAAACATTAACAAATTACTATATCAAACCACAAAATCACCACTGTCCACAACTACTAAAGTTATAACTGCATGTAATTTCATTCCAGCATCCCTTTCCTTCTTACTTGATGAGTAAATTCTAATATAGCAGGACAAAATAGTCAATAACTCATAATTTAGATTGGTCCACGAACCTATGAGGACCTCCTCGGGGTATAGGTATCTCACTCCTCCACTCCTTTTCTAATGGTTCGCCATCCTTTACAGCAAGACTCCAATGCTCCAAACCTGGAGTGTGCCTATTTTCTTTGCTGCCACCCATCACATGGAGTCTACCTCTCCAAAGTTGAGTAGCTGGTGCATACCTGAAAAAATCAAAGACTTCATAAAAAAAACCAACTAAAACCACAAGACACACATTGATTTAGTTTAATAGATTTAGGGATTCCAATTCCAACATTAAATAAGTTTAGTGGAAATTACAGAGGCGAAGGCAGTTATCCAAGCAAACATTATAAAGATACTACTTATTCCCTAGCATACTGTAGTCAATTAAGAACATGCTCACAAAAGATTTCTGATCAACATGCTAGTGAAACAGTTAATGTTAAATACCAAAAAGAAATATGACTGTATTTAGAAAATTGTTCCTCCTCTTACTTGTGCAAAGTGAATGTCAAATGATGCTTCTATTCAACAATGATATGATACAAAAAAATAATCAATTTAGTTTCAAAATAAATAGTAACAAAGGAAAGATAAGGCAACACATTAAGTTTACAAGTTCAGGATAAACCAGTGTCACATCTCAATCGTATTTGACCAAGCACATACCTGGGAACTGGTAAAGGTGGCATATCCTGCCATTGCTTTGTCTCAGTATCCAACACAAATGTATGAGCTGTAGGCCCTCTGCATTGTGGACCATATTGTCCTGTGACAACATAAATGTATCTCCCATCTGTCACCATTCCCAAGTGTGAATGTGCCATTTCTTTAGGCATATCAAATCTCTCTCCCCAAGTGTTATCCGAAAAATCGTAAACATCAACGTGGGAATGCACCTACAACAAACAAACAAGCAAAGAAAAAGAATGCAATCCTATTAACTCAACCAATTAAAAAGGAAAGACAAATCTACATATCCAAAGGATCAGGAAATATCTCATAGAAGTTATGCATTTTAGGATTCTTAAGAACCTCAAACAACTTAATCATAATTAGACATGAATCTGTTAATGGAAAAACAAGTAACAAAGAAATCCAGAAAAAATATCTAGATGTTAATGGGAGAATATTTGGTAAATCAAGAGTTTTTCTAGTCTCTATATAGTCCTCATAGAATTTGCAAAGGAATGCCACACAAGATAAAACAGAAATGTTATACGGAATCAACTTCCCTCCCTCATTTAATCAGAGCACTATGCCAATATTTTTATCACTCTCTCACTTAAAAAAAGTAATGCACAAGAAGAATATTAAATTTAATTTCAGGTGTTAGCGAGATCCTTAAAAAAATTCATTCACAGATGAAATGGAATTTTGGTTCAATTTGGTTTTCTCAAATGATGTTGAAAACATTCAGTAAAAAGTCTAGTTGTTAAACAAGCCATGAACAGCAATAATACTAGATGAGACATACGAGGTTCTCACATAATCGATTGTTCCATATCCAGCAAACACGTACAGAAGATTCTTAATCTGTATTGCAGCCCCATCTAGACGAGGCACAGGTGCAGCAGCCATTTTCTCCCATTTCAATTCTGGCGCAGGCAAATCAGCAAATGTAGCTGATAGGAATCTTTCAGGAGTGTCCTTCTTATCATCGCCATTTCTCCTTTTTTCTCTGTCATCTCCTCCCTAATATAGCATAAATGATAAAAACAAAAATCTTAAATATACTTCAAAGACAATGTTAGATTGGCATTACATTCACTTTTTGAGATATACAGCAAGAGCTATTGCAATCAACTACAGTTACTGCCAGCAAAAGGCAGATAAAACTCCCTCAAAAGAGTCAAAACTCAAATTAAAATAAGTTCCAAGTCCAACATCCTAAACTAGACTGCACATACTCTCCATGAAATCAAGCAAAACAATCACAAAGCAATAAAGCAAAATGCCCAACATATTATGTTACTTAACTTGTTGAGTTAATTAATATTTTGAAGACATTAAACGTGGGTGTTTGTTCCACTCTTAGAATCATTGACTTCGATCCAGTCTCAGCAATTAAGAGTACTACTCTTTTTTACTTGATAGCAATTGTCTCTCATGGAATAAAAACAATAAAACAAAATAGTAATGAAAAACAAATGCAAACTATTGAAGCAGCATGAAATTTAAAAGGAAAAGAAAAAGGACCTGGATACCTCAAAGTGAGGGGATGAAGTATTTCTTGGGATAATGGTAGGTATAGGATATTTATCAACAGCAACCCAGTTGGAAATACGGGCAGGAGAAGCCCATAGATAGTTAACAATAATCCCAAACCCTAGCAATCCAACGCACATTAACACCAATCTTGTGGATTTCTGTTTCCCCGGTGCCCGTACCATCTCAACTCATCACCTATTGCTCTGTTTCTTTATGTGCAAACAAAATCACTGTATAACACCAAAAGAATAAATCACCGCACAACATTCCGATCGATGCATTTATATTAAAACTAAAAAAAAAAAAGAATCATCATGTGAACTGATTCGAAGCTCGAACGTAAATGTACCATAAGAAAAGCAAATTTGGATCTAATTTATGGAGGTTTGCTCACCTGAAATTATTGCTTAACTTATTCTGCGCAGATGAGAAACGCAAGAAATTGAGAAAAAATTCTTTGATCTCTCAGTGTGATATGAGTAATTCTCGGGGGCACAAATCGGTAAGCGGAGAATGGTGGTGACTTCGACTTCAACAATACAATACACCGACATATGAGTGTGAATGTGAGCCTTTTTATTCTTCTTTTTGTTTTTTGATAGTTGCCAGCGAAGCAACGATAAAGTGAGACTCCTTCGCATCAAATTTTCTGTGGTACATAATTTTAGTAAAAAAGAAATTACTGATTTATAGAAATAAAATTGAGACTCCTTCATGTCTTAAGCCGACTCTTTTCTGTTCTGGCCTTGAAGGATCCATTGCCGTTGCAGTGTGAGTTGTAATCTTCATTGCCAATCTTCAAGTGTCAGATTACTGGGTATCTAATGCTAATGTCTAGCTTAGATTTGATTTAGTGTAACAGTGCCTCTATAAGTTCCATATATTATATTAGAGTATTTCCGACAACTTTTATATTTCACTATTTATCTATATTTAGGTCATGTTTGCCATTGAATTTTGGAAAAATATTTTTTAAAAATAATTTTGTATTTTTTTTAGTTTTGAAAACTGCTTTTGGTAAAAACAGGTAAAAATATATATTTTTTCAAAAGTATATTTGAAAAAAACAGTTTATAAAAAATTAAAAATAATTCAATTAAATCAAAAAAATTCAAAATATAATTTTAGGACATTAAACCGTAATTTCAAATACCTTTTATAAGTTTTATATCATACAACAGACTTTTTTTTTCTCCTCATGTATTTCACTTCCTAAAATTTACATTCTTTTTGCTCAAATTTGAGAGTCACAACAAACTTATTAGTAATATTTTTTATTTTTTTAAATATATTCTCTTTTTTTTCTTGTTTTTTTTCTTATTCTCTCTTTATTTTTTTATAGATAATTATATTAATAAAAATTAAAATTATAAGTGAGATAAAAAAAATATTGATAAAATACACGTAATTTTCAAGATAAAGTAAAATGATTTTATAATATAAAAGAAAATGGAATGCTTCCTAAAATTTAACATATTAATTATACTAGTGTCGTCACAAGCATAAAAGATATTTAATTGTAGGAGAGTCTTCATAACATAAAAAATATTAGCTATATCTTAAGATTTAATAAAATAATTATATAATTTAATAATTTTTAAATTTCAGAAACATATTATTGCAATACATTAAGTAATTTTCCTTGAATGAAGCTCCGTCTTTCTTATACGATGCACCAATTTCATGTAAATTTTTCTCCTGGGATGAACTTGCTGGTTGATCATTTTGTAAAAATGTTTCTGTCATATTTTTTTTTTAAATTCCTGTCATATTTTATTTTGTTTATTTTTAATGAAATCTTTTGTCTAAAAAAAAAGAAATCCTTTTATAAAAAAAGGCTAGTCATTACCTAATTCAATTTAGTTTTTCTTTTTATGAAATAATTGTATTTAGATTTTCTTTACTTACAACCAATTGTATTTATTAATTGAGGTTAGAAGGTTTTGAATTCAATATGATAACTCTAAAAGATATTTAAAATAATTGAAATTTTAATCACAAATTTTATCTAAAAAAAATACCACTACAAAAAGTATTATAGAAAATTAGTTATATAAAGTGATTATAGAAAAAATTGCTGTGTAAAAAAATGAGATAATATTTTTATAATTAATTTAAAAAAATCTATAAGTATATCGAGCGGTTGTATAGAAAAAGAGAAATTCTACAGTATATCTGGTATAATTTATATTTAATATTTTATATTATAAATTTTTAATTTCATCCGTTGGTAATGAATAATTGAAAGATGAAAACAAAACCCTCCCCAAAAAATTATTGTATAAAATTCACGCGACTTTTATGCAGCGGTTGTTTCAAGGAACCGATGTGTATTTTTAGACATTATGCAGCGGTTGTTGAATATAACCGGAGCATAAATTTTCAAAACCTAAAAGGGCGCATTCTAATCCCCCTCTTCTTGCATTCTAATTCCCAAAGCTCGCCCATGCTGCCCAGCGCTGGAAATTGCCCAATCTCCTCTGTCTCGCCCAATATCGTCTCTCATACCCCTCTGCCGTGACGTAGGAAGCTCACCCAGCGCCAAGAAAGCCCAATCTCCTCTGTCTCGCCCAATGTCGTCGTCTCTGCTGCTCCTTTGCCGTGACGTGGGAAGCTAGGGAAGCCAAATCTCTAAATCTCTTGAACCTCAACGTTGCCACTTCATCTGCCTTGATGACTCGGGCATTACACCATCTCTTGCTTCCATTTCCCCTAGTCACCGGTTTACTTAGGGTTAATTCCACTGAGCTTTTACTTTAGTTTGTTCTTTATCCAATTTTGTTTCGTTTTTAAGTTATTTTCTTCATTTTCGCCTCTTCATTTTCTTTATGCGGTTTGTTCTTTACGGAGTGACTTCAGTCACGATTCGGTTTATTCTCTTGATCCAACCAGATCTAAGGAAAATGTTTTGAGCTTATCTTTGCATTTTGTTTTTTTAATCGAAATAGTGATTTCTCCTGGATCTGTTTTTCACTTACAGCAACACCGATTGGTTGCCGGGAAAATTACAAGAATATTGTTAATTTTAGGCATAGGTAGTTTGGGTATGCTATATATTATAATTCAACGTCACATGTAATTGCTAAAATTCGTTTGCATTTGATCTTTCATTGAATTTGTTTTTTTGTTTAATCATTTTGATGTGATTTGGTTTTCGTGAGTAGTGCAGTGAGGGAAGGTTTTTTGGTTGACTAGATAAGATGTTGACAAAGTTTGAAAGGAAGAGTAACAGAGTGAAGGGACTGAGTTTCCACAGTAAGAGACCGTGGATCCTTGCGAGTCTTCACAGTGGCGTGATCCGTCTATGGGATTATCGAATGGGAACATTGATTGATAGGTTTGACGAACATGATGGCCTGTTCGTGGAGTCCACTTCCACAAATCTCAGTCTCTGCTCGTCTCTGGAGGTTTGGAATTTGTCAAATTTTAATATGCATTTGCGATGCACACTCGGGCTGATATATTATATATTTATTTATTTTATTGCCGAGTGTTGGGTTGTTCTAATTATGTTTTATTTGTTTGAAATTCTAGTTACTACTAATGATGAATATTAAATCTGTGTTTGTTTTGTCTACTACGGTAAAAGTTGCATAAGATCTAGCCTAGATCATCTAGGTGATTCGTGTTGAATACTACATGTTCTTTTGGCTGACAATGCTTTGGTACCTTAGAAAAAGAAACCAAATAGTGAGATTACAATTTGATTAGCTGAGATTCTTTGTTATTTTTTACTGTGCATGCTGTGCTATAATAGATAAAGAACAAACTTAATTATAAGCTCACATGTCCAATTTGTGCAAAACCAACTGTTTCGAAAACAAGAAACACAGCTCTTGTATTCTGGAGTAGATGAGACCATTTGGATCTTCCTAGAAATTATGGTGCAACTTAGAACTGATATTTTGGAATGAAGTGTTTCTTGGTGCGCGTATGTATGAAAGTGAGTGGCTTTGATGTTGAAAATTGGATTGTGTTTATTTTGCAGATACAAGAATTGATCCGAGCAGCAAAAATGCATGTCTTTAGCCCAGGTTTGCTTTTCACTTTCTCCCATGTTGTGTCTTTGTTGTTGCTTATATTATGAAGTGAAGGCATTAAAATATGAGAAGTGATGGTGTTAGTTTAGTTTCCAGTACTTATTGTTTTTGATATCTTGATTGTTGTAACCATGAGTATTAAGAATTGAGAATAACTTGGGTTCCTCTCTCCGAGGTAAGGGTGTGTTTGGTGCAGATTTTGGAAGGGATTTTTAAGCTTTATGATAGTGCAGGACCATTTTGATTGGGGATACATTTAGAAAATCTATTTTCCTAAGAAATATGCTTCTAAAAAGCTTTTAGAACTCATTTTTCTAAAAAATGTGCTTCTAAAAAGCTTTTAGAAAATCTATTTTCCCTTTTTATTTTACTGGTTTAGTTAAATTATTTTGCCAAATTGCTCAGAAAGGCAATATTACATTTAGAAATTAGCATTAACAATATATAAAGAGTTTATGGTTTTGATATATTATGTTTGTCAAATGGAACATGGTAACATTACAGTAACTTCTAATTAAGGTTCGAAAATTTATTTCTAGTGATCATAAATTTATTAAACAATTAATAATTTTTTCTATGTGATTAGCACCAGTAATAATGTACTGTCAATCACAATCATCAATATTTTACTTATAGAGTATCTCGTTACTGATGTGATTGTGGCAACAACAATAGTAGTTGTAACTGGTTGGTGAATGGGTCTTCTACTACCCTCATTTGTGGCCATTGGTTAGCTAGGTCCTATATTTTTATTTTGCCTATTTGTAATGTCATTGATTTAATGTCGAATTATTCTAGGACTTAATAGATATTATACATGATTTAGTGAATGATGTAACTATGATTTATTGAATGATGCACAATTTTGTAATATATTAATTCATCAAGTTTAATGTTTATGATATATTTACTTTATGATTCATTGCCAAATAAATATTTGTATTTCATTCAAGTGAAAATAAAAAATATTAAAAAATAATATAAATTGAAATATATATAGTTTTATAATCTAATTATATGCTGCAGTTTTTAACTAACAACTATTGCATATGATCTAATTATATGCAACGGTTTTAACAACTGCTTCATATAATCCTAGCTTATATATATCCCTTTCATATGTAATGTTGAAAAATCGCTGCATATAGTCAAAAATAACCGTTGCATATAACATTATTTTATACTAGTGAAAAAATATAATGACTTTTGATGACCAATTAAGTCCCTAAGCTCATGTTTGGAAGAGAGGAAAATATAGAGGGAAAATAAAATAAGGATGTATTATCAATTTATTATGTTTGAAAAATAAGTAAGGAAAGGAAAATAATTTTTATTTTTCATCCAAGTGTTTGGATGCATAGAAAATATAGAAAGAAGGAAAATAAGACAGTAAATTTTTATTTTACTTTGTTTGAAAAATGAATGAAAATAAAGAGGAGATATAAAATAGTTTTTATTTTTTATTCCACTTTTTATCCAAAACGGAGGGAAAAATATAAGAGATTAGACAAAAAAAAAAATCATAATTACTAATAAAATTATTTTTTTAATTCTAATTATTAGAGGAAATGACATCCACTCTCCAATTTAAAATTTTTTTCTAATTTTATCCGTAAATTGTTTTAAATACAAAACTCATCTCCGTATTTTTTATTTTTACTTTCCCCACTTTCGTTTTTCCATTTTCTTTCTTCTTGGCAGATTTTTTTTGTTGTCTCTCTCTCCTCTGCAGCCTTCTTAATTTAGATACCTTATGTTTGCATCTGATTTTTTACAGATTTATTGGTTGGGCCCAAGTATATTACAGTAATTAAAGCACAAAGTCAAGAAAGATATAGAATGCATGCCCATAAGGAGTCAAATATTTAGGAAAAAGTAGTTAGAGAAAATTCTTAGAGAATAGAAATAGTAGCTGGAAAGTGCAGACTAGGAGAAAAAGGTGGATATAATTACTAGGAATGTGGTGCACAGTTAGAGAAAGTGTGGATATAACTACGAGGAATGTGGTGCACAGTTAGAGAAAGTAGTAGAGGTGGAAATCATAGGCACCAATTACTTTAGCTCTGATATTATAAAGATCATTCACAGACCAAGGAACTCAATCAACAAATCAACACCCAGACAAACAATCAAATTCAACTTAATTTCTAGCCATCTCAATCAAGTATCAATTTTTCTAAATAGCTTCAATCATCTTTATTTCAATTCAGTTTGGTTGTAATTTGTAACAATTATTGCAATCAGTAAAATTATTTTTTTAAAACATTATTTTTATTCAAAATTTATTTTCTATAAATCCCACGTGCTCACTAATTTAATTTATATTATTATCAACTATTTTTATTTACTGCCAATTAAATTTAAGTCTACTAGGAAGAAAATTCAGAAATCTTATACAAGTCTAAGCACAATTTTTACTTTTAGTTTGAAAAATATTTTAATTTTCCTAGCGGCTCGCATTTTATTTTTTCCAGCAGATACCTCGAAAGAACGAAGCCAATCTGTAGAATCCCTCTTGAGCTGCCCATTATGGGTCGCAATGTCCATTTTTCTATATAACAGACTTGGTGGGGAGTTTTTCTTTCGACGATGGGTCTGATCAACAGAGCGAAAGCTGTAGAAGCTACAGTTCGAGTGCTGACGTCAGTGAGTTTGAGATTTGTGGTAGTTTTACTTCTCGGCGGTTTGATGGTGAAGGTGCTTCCAGCTCAATGACTTCATCTCTGCGCCCTTTCTGTTTTCAGGTGCCGGTGATGCTTCCCGGAATTGGAGGAAAGGATCTCTTGGTTTGGGATGTCAAGCGTAAGAAACAGGAGACTGATTTATCTGGTAACTCGATTCATATTCGAATTGTTGTTTTGCTTTTAGTGCTAGTGTTTGTTAGTGGAGTGGATCGGCTGAGTTTCGAGGAAAATGATGGAGTCTACGGTGCTAATGTCGCGTGCTCTTGTTTTCTAAGCTTAGACACGAGTAAGAAACAGAGAAAATGAATTTGAGGTTAAAATATATTTTTTTTACCAAAACTTCGGCTTTCTGTATCAAAAGTAAGTTTTTTTTTATCAATATATTATAAAATCTTTACAATTTTATTTTAAAATAGTATAAAATATTTGTTTTACATCAATTTCGTATCACATATTTATAATTTTATTTTAAATAAATTATCTATAATATTTACAATAGAATTTATTTGATGTGAATATCGAAAACATATATATCGTACTATATTATATGTCACTTCAGATAAAAAAAGTTACATATTTTAATTTTTAGACATATGAATTAGTAATATGTCATATTTTTATCCGAAATAACATATGATATGATACATGTATTTTCGGTATCTATATGAGATAAATTCTACGATGAATATTGTAGATATTTTCATTTGAAGTAAAATTGTAAAAATGTGATACTAAATTGATACAAAATAAATATTTGGTATTATTTTGAAACAAAATTGTAAAAATATTGTACTAAATTAATGCAAAACAAATATTTAATATCATTTTGATACAAATACCAAAATCTTGGTAGAAAAAATTCATTTTATCCAACTTTTTTCTTTCTTGTAATTAAACAAAATGCGAGAGATTAACTTTTGATTTATTATTATTATTATTATTATTATTATTATTATTTTGATATATATGTTCGGAATTCTCATTAAGAGAATTCTTCTTTAGGTTTTTTTGGCAACAAGGAATTATAGTGTCAACTGCAAATTGAAGATCCCATTTTTGTGTTATTACTGATTAACAAGTTCCACCAAACATCCCCACCCCCTGACCGCTACCCACACCTAGAGAAATCAATTGGAAATCTAAAAGCCATTTTTCTTTGATAATCAGCAAATTTAAAATTAAAGGGATCACTCATTCGTAAAACTAGAAGAAAGTTTGAAGGAGTTTTTCTTTTTGGTGTTGGTTTTAACCTTGGTAAATTTCGCATTTAGTTCCCAATTTTTTTATTCTTTTCAATTTAATCCTTACCTAAATTTTAATTTCCTCAATTTCAACACTCAAAAAAAATTAATTTTCTACCATTAAATACATCAATCTTCATGGTATAATTTATTCTCTGTGAGCAATTATCTTGGTTTCATCATCTATTATAATTAATAATAATAAGAATAAGAATAACAGGAAAACACGGATATATTATTTGAGGAATTTGAAAACACAGCAACAAATTTGTAGAATTTTTTCAATTGGACGGTAAAAATCGAATAAAATCCCTAATTATTATAATAAAGTATTTAATATTTTATAAAATAATAATAAAAATAAATATATAATATTACAATTTTTTTCTTATAATAAATTATCCAAACAAAAAATATATTTTATGTTCTAAAATATGACAAAGAAAAATAAAAAAAAAACTTTTTCATTATTTTCTCTTTTCTTATGCCAAATAAGAGTAAATCTCACTGTGGGAATTATTAAATTAACGCATAGTTTGGAAGAATAATCAGGATGGCATATTCGCAATACATGGGTAACAATAGGGGTAGATCCGTAACAGTGTCCTACTATATAAAAAAGACGCGTGGATCTCCATCAAAATCCAGCAGTACAAACGTAGCTTGGACTCGTAAAATACTGTCTACTCAGTCTCTCTCTCTCGGTCTTACTCAGTTCACACAGTCACGCAATTATGCATAAGAAAACAAATAATTAAATAACGCAGAAGAAAGCGAAAGTAAGTAAAGAGACAAAGCAGAAAAAAGTGGAAACCGTTTTGAAAAAAATAATAATAATAATAAAGCGAAGTTTTCATTCTTAGATTCAGTACAATTTCCTCTACTTTCTCTCTCGCCAAACGGTACTTTCTCGCTCTTCCTCTCGGTTTCTGACTTCTATTTCACTTTGAGCTCTAGTTTTGTTTGTGATAAGCGGCTAAATTTTTGTGTTTCCGCTTTAATTTTGGACTTTGCGATGTTTCATTTTCCTCGCGGTCATCCGAATTTCGTGAATTTAAATGGCAAGATCGATGTTTTTTCCTGCGCAGAAAACATTGTGTCACATGAGCTCAACAAGAATTTGACATGTGCATTACTTTTTACTCGTATATGTTATTATGTATACGCATTTTTATATTGATTAACTTTTCTTTTCTTTTTTATGAACAAATTGGCGTGTAAAATTTGAATTTGCAAATCTTTTTTTTTTTAAGTTTGAGTGTTTGAATTTGCATGATCATTTTAATTCTTTTAGTTTTTTCAAGTAAAGAGAATTATTTTGTTTGATTTCATGCAAAAGCTATGAAATATGGTGTGAGTCAAAGCGTGAAAAATTGAAAACTAGATTAATTGTTTAATTCTTGTTGAAGTTTGAATGATGCTGTTAAAGAACTAGAGAGGAGTGTAGAAAATGCTTAAGAAAGGTTGATTTATTTATGGGAATTTCTCTAAGTTAATTATAGGATGACTTATGGTGAAAATCATGAAATGTAGAGTTGAGAGGCTGTAATGTTCAAATTACCATCTCTAAGGTGCATTGCCTAGTCAACATTATTTTCAATACCACGCATGTGTTTAATGAATGCATATACGATATTGAATTTGATCAAGAATTACTGAATACGCCTTTACATTTGATCATGTTAAACAAGAGCTGGACTTGACACATTGAATGTGTGTAAAATTCCAAACAAGAGTGCAATCAAGAAGATGTAGTAAAAGGCAATCTAGCAAGCTAGAAACTAATGTAATTGATTTGATAAAGCTCAACATCAAAGGTTATTATCTTGATAAGTCGTTGTGAGAGATCTATAATTCCAGTTTAATTTTTTGCATAGCATATGATTAGAATGGTTAAATCTTTACATGCTAGGAAATTATGGGTTGAAGATGTGTCTTGGTGGAACTTCATTGCCATTGTATTCAGGAAGTGTTAGTATTCTTTTATATCATATATCTATATCACACAATCAAAAAGAAAAGAGAAGAACTATGATAAGGCAACTTGCTTATGATATTATATTGATCTCTAACTGCTGGCAGCAATGGTCATTTCTTGTCTTGAAAGTTGCTTTTGAGCTCAATTTTCTATAGTATTTCATTACTTTTAGTGAGTCTGCCTGAAGAGGTAATCCTTATTTCTATTATAACAAATGTTTTATTGAACTTGTTGTAATTTAATGTTGTAGTTTGCCAAGTTGAAAGATACATTATCTAGGAGATAAATGTTTCTTCTTTAGATCTTCATTTCTACATGTTCAACTATAGACTGATGGCCTTATTGGCAGGTTAAAGTTCACCAGGATTAGGCTCCAAGTGTGGCTGCTAGAAAAGATCCGTGACTTTGGATTGTCAAGGGATTCATGATCGTACTAGGCAAGTGCATGATCATACCTAATCGATCAAGGCTTCAGAACCTAAGATTTGTAAGCACAAGATAGAAGTCCCTGTACTTGGTTTTTGAGGTGGTAATGCGTCCTTTTTCAGAGAAAGGATGCCTTTGCTGGATCATTCTTCTGGGTCATTTGTTTATAACTACTCTTTCGCTTAGTTCACAGGAGCATATAAGTGAAGGCATTTGGTCTAGAAATTTGCTGCATGACTCTGGATCAGTTTTACGCAATGATTCTAGAAATGGCATTTCTTCCTATGTCAAATCCGTGGAATATTTATTTCCATTAAACACTTCTGTATCTTGTGAGGACCTAGAAGGAGTTGGATCGTTTAACACTACCTGCTTACTAAAATCGAATTTGTATTTGAATTCTGATCTTTACATATATGGCACAGGAAATCTGGAGATACTCTCCCATGTTTCAATTGTCTGCCCTGTGGAAGGCTGCATGGTTACTTTTAATATGACTGGCAATATTAACATTGGTCAATATGCAACTGTTGTTTCTGGTTCAGTTGTTATTGCTGCTGCCAACTTGACCATGGAAGATGACTCTTGTATTAATACAACTGCATTAGGGGGACCACCACCTCCTCAAACCAGTGGTACTCCAGTTGGGTATGATGGAGGTGGGGGAGGTCATGGTGGCCGAGGTGCTTCCTGTCTGACAAAGAATAAGACAAATAATTGGGGTGGTGATGTTTATGCTTGGTCAACTTTGGCTGAGCCTTGGAGCTACGGGAGTAAGGGTGGCGGCACATCTCCTAAGAACAAGTTTGGAGGGAATGGAGGAGGACGTGTCAAGCTTCACGTGAAGGAGATTCTGTACTTGAATGGATCTGTCACTGCAGAAGGTGGCGATGGGGGTCTCCATGGAGGAGGAGGTTCAGGTGGAAGTATCTTTATACATGCTGTAAAGCTGTGAGTACACCCAGCCAGTACAGACAAATATAAGATTATATATATATATATATATATATATATTTGATGTTCATCCAAGTTGTACATCAGCTGTGTTCATATTGTTTTCTGTCAAGAAGTTTATTGGTTTTATCATACTATTAATTGTCTCCAAGTTTATTAGAGAGAGAAGCCTCTGATGCAATAGAGCTAGCTTCTCTTACAAAAATCTTCATACAAATTGACAAGCATTTTATGTACACATTTGACTTTAGACATGGTGAATATCTAGTTTTTATTTGTTAAGCAATGGAGGGGCATATCAAACATGGTTTTTTGTTCAGTTCCAAAGTAATCTTGGTCTCTTAGGGATTTTTTTTTTCCTGAATTTCTGTTTTATGTTTCAAAACTTTATTGGAGATTCTTCGTTGTAGTCAAAACACCTAAATCATAGAAAACATAGGAGAGTTCAGAATTTTTTTATTAGTGATTGGTTTTAAATTAATGAGGTTTTGATGTTTTTGACTTGACTTCAAATTTTAAAAGCATATTTTCCTGTGTGTTCTTGTTTTCCCTTTATTCCGTTTCTTATGAACTTTGCATAGCCTTTCAATAGCCTTTTTGCTCTTGGTCCCAATATGAGCTCATTACATCTTGTACCACAGTTCATTCTTGAATGATTTTTTGTGAGCCTCACTTTGTTGTCTCTTGATGGTCAGTTCTTAGTATTTTAGGTGATTGAAAGGCATAAAAAGGGTCTGTAAGTGGAACTGGATGGCCTTTCACTGCTTGATGGCCATTTCTTAGTCAATTGCGGTGGTGCTAGGGAAATGGCTTGAATACATTGATTTGCTTAAACTTCAATGCTGAATAAATTGAATGCAGATTATCTGATGCAGAAAAGAAGTTTATTAAATTCTAATGCATCTTTTGATTTAATCATAATGAGTCTCATTCACATCTCTTCTTAATTTGTGATGTCACTTGGGATATTTGGAACCAATGTTCTGGTATACAAGGAGATAGAGTTGGCTTATCTAGATTCTTTAAAACTTCTGCTGTGTTTCTCTGACTGTCTAAGAATACATTGACTATATCCATTTGTAGCAGTATATATTTGATTGATTGCAACTCATATTGATAGGATTATGCATTGGTGTTACTTATTCTGCTTAACAGTTTCTACAATGCTGAATTTTATAGGAAGGGTTATGGCATTGTCAGCGCAGCAGGTGGGAGGGGAAGAGGTGGAGGTGGCGGCGGAAGAATTTCTTTTGATTGTTACAGCATACAGGAAACTGTTAAAGTGACTGTTCATGGTTTGTCTTGATCATACATCTATATCTGGTGGTTCAAACTGTGATTAGTTGGTCCTATATATTCATTCTTGTCTAAGAGTCTTTGACATGATTTTTTAATATTTAAAGTACATGCTAAAGTTTTCAAAGGGATAATTATTTTACTAAACTGCTAAATGTCTATTTACTAACAAAATGAAGGGTTTGATTACTGAAATCCTGGGCAGCACTACTTGCCCTTAATCATGTAATAATGTTGGACAAGGTTGTTATTTTCATAGTAACTTACCTATTGTTCTATGATTGTAACTTACATACAATAGATTCTATACCCTATTTATTGTCATGGAGAGTGCATTTGGATTTCGTCCTTTTATATACCATTTTAGCTGAGGTACCTTTTTGATGTGAGAGCCAAACCTATTATGGACCAACAGAAAGGGCAGTACTTTAGAGTGTGTTGAATAGAGCTGAATATCACCATATATTTTCTCCTTGCCTATATTCTGGTCTGTGTCTAGTCTGTCATTCGTATTTTAACTTTTCTTCTATGAACTTTTGAAAACCATGAGTTGCCTATTTGCTGACACACGTCATTGAGTAGAGACTTTTAGTAAGAACTTATATTTTCATGACTGTTTTGGGCTAAATTTTATGCTTTTATGGGGCAGGTGGCACAAGTATTGGTTGTCCTACAAATGCTGGTGCAGCTGGTACATTTTTTAATGCAGATTTACTGAGTTTAAGAGTTGGCAATGACAATGTGACAACAGAAACAGAGACCCCTTTGCTTGACTTTCCTACTACACCTTTGTGGTCAAATGTTTTTGTGGAGAATAATGCAAAAGTTTTGGTTCCGCTTCTTTGGAGTAGAATGCAGGTTTCCTTGATCTTTCCTTACTCAAATTTATTCGATCAATTTTCAGATACATATCTATGCGGAAGATGGTTTAAGTACTATGATTTTCTAGTATAGTCTACTGCCCAAAAAAATTCTGAACTGTTCTTGTTTTTTCAGCTGTATCCTATTTTTCTAATTTTGTCAAATTTATCCTAATCTATAATATTTAATAACAATTTTAGCAAATTTAGTAACACTTACAATAATTTTTTAAAAAGCAAAATTACTTTTAAATTTGTTCTGCTTCTTTGTGCTAGATTGCAGGTTTCCTGATCTTTTCCTTACTCAAATATAATGCTTTTTGCATGAACTGATCGATTTCGGTTAATATATCTATTATCTATTCGATAGAGGGCGATAGTAAAATGATTTTCTAGAAAAGCCTAATGACCGAAAATTCTGAACTTTGCTTGTTTTTCCTGTTGTATCTTTTTCTTCTAATTTTGTCAAATTTATCTTCACATATAATATTTAAGAACAACTTATAGCAAATTTAGTAAAATTTTTTGCAATATTATCTTGATAAGCAAAATTTTACTGCTATTGCATCATGAATCTTGTTAATGGAGCTAGCAAAATAATGATTGTTAGGAGCTTTTTTATTCTTCTAGAAGATAATTTAATTGGCTTAATATATAAACATACTCTTGAATTGCCAAAATGTCATTTGCACACCTCGAGTTGTGAAAAGTGTAATATTTGCACCTTCGTAGGAACAAACGGCAAAAAGAGAGAAGAGAAAATGGTACATGCATCAGAAAAAAATTTCTCTCTTTTCACAGCTTTAGGTGTGCAAATGACATTTTGGTACAAGTTCAGGGTTGAGTTTATATATCAACCCTAATTTAGTTAAACAAAACAGTATTCTTGGTACATTGCCTAATTTTGTTAGAGATTTTCTATACTATAAAAGAGTGTATGTACTCTCTTCCCTTTTAATGCATCATTTGTTGGACATCACGATAATCAAATCAAAATCGGATTTTCTTTGGTGTGGGCCGTGACATTTTTGGATATTGCATGCTTTGCAAAGGATATTTTTGTTTCTACTATTTTTTACATTTTTCAACTTTGTATTCGCTAGTTTATCTGGTGAAATCTAATCCTTCCTTTGGTGTTTTTGTTTTTTGCTTCTTAATGAATTTCTCAGCTTGAAGAATAATACTCACATTTTTTTTTCCTTTTCCATGTGAAGGTCAGAGGCCAAATTGGATTGTATTGTGGAGGCACCATTGTCTTTGGACTATCTGCATATCCAATATCAGAATTTGAGCTTGTGGCAGAAGAACTTTTGATGAGCAATTCTATAATAAAGGTATCTTTTCTGGAGACTTATCGTTGTTTCTCAGATTACTGTTAAGTACAATTAAAGCTTTGCTTTCTTAAATTTTTATCATCCATTCTTGTTAGAGCAGAATGTATGCTTGATAGCTTAGTATCATGTAACAGATTTGATCTAGTTTGTAAAATAGAAAACAAATAAATAAAAATTTTAAGACAAAGTCAACTGATGTTGTACCCACCTCCATATGCACAAATTCTTACACCAAATAGAGACATACCATATTGCATATAAAAATATTATCATGTTGCCAAATATATAAAAATGTTCTTCTGTTTTCTGTTGCAACTAGTTTCTTGCAGTCATATATACTGTATTAATAGTTTGTAGTATATTTTCCTGAAGAATAATATATTGGGTTCTATTTAAAATTTTGCCAAGTTTTGTGCTTTTTTCCACCTATGGTCTATGATGCTCTACTTCCAAATGAAGGTTTCTGGTGCATTTAGAGTTGCTGTTAAAATGTTACTCATGTGGAACTCCAAAATTGAAATTGATGGAGGTGGAAACACTGTTGTCACTGCTTCTATCCTTGAAGTCAGAAATCTGATTGTTCTGCGGGTATGATGATTTCAACAGTATCCTCATAGACTTACTACTCCCTCCTGTTAAAAACATATTATATCTTTGATTGAAAGTTTGAGGTTGCTATTTGATATAATATTTGCAGGCTAAATCTGTCATTAGCTCGAATGCAAACTTGGGGGTATACGGGCAGGGGCTACTGAGGCTGACAGGTCATGGTGACACAATCATGGCCCAGCGACTTTCTCTCTCTCTCTTTTACAATATAACTGTAAGCCGTTACCATATGGAATTGCTTTTCTACTTTTCTTCATATTCTTGCTTAACTATTGCTTTTTTTTTTTTGTCCAAAGTCATATTTTTGAAATGACCTTAATACCATATACATGTATGTGCATTGACTGGAAGAAGGTAGACACATTTGTCTTTTTTTTTTTTTTGTGTGGGGTGGTGGGTGTTCACGGGGCTAAAATTAAAATTTGAGGATTAAATATGAATTTTCCCCCTAATAAAAGTTGAGTTTAGGTCAAGATGCTATATGGAGATATGATGATACTAGTCAACTTTGATTTTATAACCAATTTACTGCAATTCTTTATAAATTAATAATATTGCACTTATTATAAATGACTAGTTTAGCTTGAACTTAACTTATGTGAAGTTTTTTGAAATACTTATGATCTCATTGTAAATTTAGTCATTTTAACCTCAATATTCTCATTGATTTGTTACAAATTGGACTAAATGGAAATTAAATGTTGTTGACAAATTTGGTGGGTAAACTGATGTTTGATCCAAAAATTTGAGAGCTCAAATAGAAATATAAAAAGGATACGAATAAGATTTGAGAGGTCAAAGTCAAATGGTAAATGATAAGTTTTAAGTAGAAGTATAAATATAATTTGGAGGGCTCCTTATTATTTTTTTTGAAATGAAACCTTAAAAGTTTATTGGTAAAAGTTTAATTTTAACATGTTTTAGGGGGCCGTGGCCCCTGCAAGCTACACAGTAGCTCAGCTCCTATGGGCATCTGCATGTAAATGATATTATATTCTAAGACATTTGCAAAACAATTGGTGCAATAGATTGCTAAATTAGAACTTCTATTATTTCATACTGACTAATTGAAGTTTAGTGACTTGTTGATCATAAAGAAACCTAGGAATATCTCGTTTAGATTGTTAACTTCAAAGTTTGAATCATAAATTCACTGACCAAACCATAATGATCAGTATAATAGATTTGTGTCAATTGGAAATAATGTTGCATGAAAAGTTATTAGAAAAAGGTATTTTGATGCTTTAACATAAGAGAATCCCTAACCTCTCTTTCTTTTGTCCATTTTGATTTGCATATTATGATAAAATAAAATTTCATTTCTTTCCCACCTTTTTTTTTACCAAATATAAATATGCATCCATAACTGGAAAGAGGAGGAAAATCCTCAGCACAAAATCAGGTTCATTGAGTAGAAGCACTAGAAAAGAAATTACAGATTGAGAACATATCATAAAAAAATTACAATCCAAAAAGCACAAAAACATAGCCTTGCATGAATTCTCTGCAAACTCAGGTAAGAAGCATGGCCAGCAATGTTATCAAAGGCGCAAGGGGCGCTTGCCTAGGCTCACAGGCGAGGCGCTGGAAGCCCCCAGCTCTTTTGGACATGGCTAACGAGGCACCTTCAGTCAGGTGCACGCTTAATGTGCCTAGGCCTGTGCCTGATGCTCCCCTCTGCTTGTGCGCTTTTTGCGCCTGATGGAAATTTTGTTTCATGTTCAGATAGTCCCAGCAGCCTAATCTTTTCTTAATTTAAGGGGCATTAAGTCGAAGACAGACTTTAAGCTTCCTAGATTGTAATTTGAGTTATATTAGGACTCTTTTAGAGTTTTTTTTTTATATATTTAAAACAATAGACCAAATAACTGCCATTGCCTCATTCCAGCAGTGAGAACGTCCATTTTTTTTTATTCTTAAAAAAAGTATAGCTACTGCCAGCCTGCCGCCTTCCGTCAATAACATGTTAATGATGAAGATTTGAATGGAGAGTCTAGTGATGAGTTTTAGGATTTTATTAATGATAAGTAATAAATTTTAAGATAACTTTTTGTTGAAATCTATTATTTTTAGCTTTTTTACTACAATAAGATTTAGGATTTTATCATACAAATCTTTTAGTTTTTTGTTGAAACTTGAAACCTATTATGTTTAGGATTTTATGCTGATATTTTCTCATATATATATATATATATATAACATTTTTTAGAAATTTGCGCCTCACTTTGCTCAGGTGCGCGCTTTTTTTGCACCTTGCACCTCAGGCGGTAAAAGACTGTATCAACTTGAGTGCGCCTTACTCCTTTGACTACCTTAAGAGAAGCAAAGAGAAATCTATAAACCGTTAGATCTAGAGCAACTCCAGGCTTGAGACATTCAAAGGCGCATCCACAGCCCACAAACTCTCTTACAGCATTGTACTCTTTCCTTCAAACTAAATTTGCTGAAAAAGCGGAGAGAATTAGATTGGGAACTTACCACTTAAGCCTCTAGATGCAACTCCTTAAGGCAAATCAAGCCACTAAAACTCAAACTACAGTAGATCTATTAATCTATCCAACACAAGGAGGAGAAAAAACTCCAACTAAGCCAAAACACCGCTAAAACCTTATTTTAGTCACTAAAAAACCTATACTAAAAGAGAAAAATCATGAAAAATAGAAGGGTGATTTCCAGCCAAAATGGCCTAAAATTACCCCCAAATTGGTACTGGAAGAATGTGGCTGAGAAGAGAGGAGAGAGTAATTAAAATTAATTAATAACATAAAAGTATTCCTAGCACTATTGTTAGAATCTTACGATTCTTGATTCGATTCATACGATTCTTGATTCCATTCATCCGATTCGTATCGATTCACATAGAAAACGAATCGAATCTTAACATGAATCTAAATTTATACTAAATTGTGACGATTCACGATTCAAGTCATCTGATTCGTATCGATTCACATGAAAAAAGAGTCAAATCTTAACAAAAATTGAAATTTATATTGAATCGTGGAAGAATTGTACGAATTGATAGAAATTGATTGAATTAATCGAATCGCACGATTCATCCTAAACCAAAAAAAATAGAGAATACTAGAAGATAGAAAGACAAAACATAAGAAATAAGACGAGAGTTGATGATACCTAAATCCTAAAGATGAATCCTTGAGTATGGAAACTTCAATTATTTTTTTCACTGATACTTTCTTTTTAAAGTGGTTACTTGCTTACTTATCTTCTTTCAAATATGACTACTTTTTTCTTCTTCATGATTAGAAATTAAAAATATAAAATGATTTATATTACTTATTTTAATTCTTTCAAATTATAAAGCATTTTCTTATAAATTACGGATTCTAAACTATATTTGACTTTGGGGTTTAGTATTATTATTAGTTATTTAGTATTTTTATGTTTAGCATTACTACATTGCAAAACTATAGAATATATAATATGAAGTATGTTTTTAAAAATGAACATATATTATTTTTAATTAATATTATCAAAATGAATTGAATCTTACTATTCGATTCTCGATTCTCAAAATTACAAATTCGAATCTCGATTTGACATCTATGATTCCTGGCCTAAGGCTACATAGTTTGCCCCTCCAAATTTCAGTAAATCTCATCATTTATAAAAGAGTTTCTAAATAAATTTTTTTGGTGCATTTTTGAATCCCAAAATACACTTCAAAAATCATGAGTTTCATACTAGTCCAAAATTAGCTAAATTGAAACTTATTCCTAGCTCAAGAGCGTCCAGTCAAATAGCACTTTATGCTATCCGGATCACCTTAGCCAAAAGTAAAGAGATAGGTGGCCTCAGCCCCCCTTCTTTATAACCTGATGCAATACTCATTTCTCTTCCATTTGGTGTCATGGTGGTCATCTCAAGGATATTGCTGGAAAACAAAGAAAATTTAAGCTCTCTTTTTCTTATTTAATCACAAAGAATTGCATGTGTTTATATAGAATTTCTAACTCTAAAGTCAAGGATCCAAAAAGGAAAAATATCAAAGATACAAAAGGAAATATATCAAAGATATAAAAGGAAATATTCTAAAGAATAATTTCCTGATTTTTAGCAATCAAATCAGGTAACCTTCCTACAGATATTAAACCATTTATCCTCTTTATTTTACCATTAATGACAATATATGTTAGAAGAAAAATGAAGTTTCGCATTGAAATGACTTCTCAATGCAAAATTTGTAACAGAAGACCTAATTCTGTAATATGCTGAACTTTGTCCTACTTATTGGCTTCTTATACGCCACTTTCTTCTGCATTCATATCTGTTTGAGTTGGAAATCCGGGGGTACTTTTGTGTCCCCCCTTCAGATGAAAGGCATAAGTTATGGCTATGGAGTGGGATTTCTACATTGCATCAAAGAAAACAATAATACTCCCAGGGATCTGTCTTTGGTCTTTTTGGGAATAATAAGGAGATAATTCATATTAATTACCAATTGCAAATCACCAAGTCCATGAATTTGTGCTACCTTTTCCTGAAATTTTATCTTAATATTGCTTTTTCCTTTGTACTATTCTTCTTTTACTTGAAATTTGAATTATTCCCTTAATGATAATTGATTACAACTAAATGTGCTTCACAGATTGGAGAAGGTTCTATAATACAGGCTCCATTGGATGATGATGATAGCAGAAATGTGTGAGTATAAATTTCTATTTTGAGCATTAGGATATATGATGTTCATTTTAAAGGCAGTATGACATTTCCTTTGTCTATGATTCTGTTTCTTTGCTGTAGGGTTACACAATCTTTGTGTCAGAGTCGAGCATGCCCAATGGATTTGATAACTCCTCCAGATGATTGCCATTTTAATTATACGCTATCCTTTTCGCTTCTAGTAAGTGCTGCATTATGGAGTACTTCTGCATTTTAATACATGTTTATGTCTCAATAATTAAGAGAAGTACCATATGTAGGATCATGACTTCACTTATCGTAATCATCCAAGTACAAAGAGGTTAAATTGAATAGAAGTTTCTGGTCAAGGGTTGAGAAAACTAGAATGATATGTTAAGGCACCTTTAGAGAACTATTAACTACAATAGTTTCCTTCGGCACCTGCAACAGTTTCTGAAACTGTTATTGTGTGGATTTAGCTCCATGATCTTATTTCATCATTCTACATTCCCAGAGTCCAGGAGTACATTAGTGTAGCATTTTGAATTTCTAGACTTCAGAAATACATTGCTAGGTTAAGCTGTAGTTTAGCTTAACTGCTGCATTTTGGGAATCATGCTTGGATTTGTTTTTAGTTTTAGAAACTCTAAAGGAATTTTCCAGCAAATCTGAGGAACTTACACTGTCATGATTGTTTGCATAGTCACATTTCAGCCAAGTAAACATCATCAGTCGAGTTATATTACACAAGTTTTGTAACATTTCATTCTTATTTGTTTCTGCATACCCTTATTTTATATTAATCTATGACCTTAATATCTTTGCCTGTAGTTTTGCCCACTGAACATGCATATGGTGTTATGTTCACTTTTGGCAGATTTGTCGTGTCGAGGATCTCCTAGTGAGCGGTACTGTTAAAGGAAGTATTATCCACATCCACAGGGCAAGAACTGTCATTGTTGATACTAGTGGTTTGATTACTGCATCAGGATTAGGTAATGAAGAGTACTCGCAGCATCAACTCTCTCTCTTGCTACTTTGTGTACTGCTGCTTTTTATGATCATCAGATTATGTTGTTCTAGCAATTGCTGCTCTTTTTAAAGAAATGAATGGTTATATGTTTAGGCTTCTAACCATCAGAGACTCTGCTTTTCAGGTTGTACTGAAGGGATTGGAAAAGGAAACTATTCTAATGGCGCTGGTAGTGGTGCTGGGCACGGGGGACGGGGGGGCTCAGGATATTTTAATGGGATTGTGAGTGATGGTGGTAATAGATATGGTGATGCTGATCTTCCTTGTGAGTTGGGAAGTGGAACTGAGGGCCCTGATCAGTCCTTTGGAAATGTGATTGGAGGGGGAATGATTGGTAATATTTCCCTAGAAACAAATTTTATAATAAAAAATGTTTTATTATATTCTTATTATGCTATTTTGTCTTTTTAACATTGTAGGAAAATCAAAGATTTATTTCCTATTTAGAATATTTCATCTTTGTGATTTATTTCCTATTTAGAATATTTCCTCTTTGTATTTTTCTTTTCTTCCTTTTTTTATTCCTTGATTCTATGATAAAAGCTCTATATAAACTTTTATATTTCTTTGTAATGATTTAAGAAATATAGAAAAGAAGTATTTCTCTTTTTCCAATATGGTATCAAAGCTGGGTTACCAGCCTTTTTCTTCTAGATAAAAATTCTGTTCTCTAGGGTTTTAATACCCAATCCGATTAAGAGAGTTTAAGCTCCCACCTTCTACACCAGAGGAAGCATCGGACCGACCAGTCCTCTGGTGAAATTTTCGTCGACAGTAGAGGTAGTGCGTGACCACACGCGCCAACATAGTCTTCCGCTCCAATCCCAAGCACAGGCGCATGAGCTGTCCTCCGGTGACCCTTTTCTGAGGTTCTTTGTTCCAAACTCCTTTCCACATTTTTCCGACCATGTCTGACCTTTTTTTTTTTTTATCTCTATTTGACCATGTTGATTTTTTTCCTTCATACGAATGACAAGCAACAATCACTAGAAAATAGCTCTCATTGGTTCAACCAGCAGTGATTCAACTACGTTTGGAGAAACTACTTCAAACATGAATTCAATATTTTCAGCAGCCCAATAGAAGGATATAATAATTCACTCCAATTGAATATCCATTAGCTTAATGGGAAAAATTATGTAGAATGGTCTCAAATTATTCGTTTGATTCTAGAAGACAAAGGAAAGTTTGGTTATCTGATAGGAGAAGTGGTAAGACCTGCTAATGAGAATCCAGCCCTTCAGACATAGAAGACAGAGAATTCTTTGATTATATCATGGTTAGTGAATTCTATGGAACCTACTATAGGTAAACCATTTATGTTTCTGCTAACAGTTAGAGATGTTTGGGAAGCAGTTTGGGATACCTATTCTAATATAAAAAATTCATCTCAGATCTTTGAGATAAAATCTAAACTTTGGCATACCAAACAAGGTGACCAAGATGTAACCTCTTACTACGAGTTGATGACCTTGTGGCAGGAATTAGACCTCTGTTATGATGACGTCTAGGAATGTGCAAATGACAGTGTTAGATTCATGAAGAGACAAGAGAATAATAGTGTCTTCATGTTTTTGGCAGGACTAAATAAAGAGTTAGATGAGATGCGAGGCAGAATTCTTGGAAGGACTCATCGGCCAACAATTCATAAAGCTTTTTCCGAAGTTAGAAGAGAAGAAGCACGACAGAGTGTGGTGCTTAAAAACAAGTTTGTTTCCATCATTAGCTTATAGATGGATAGTTCAGCTCAAGCAACACAAAGGTTCCAAGAGAAAAAAAAAATGATGGCAAACGACCGTAGTGTGATCACTGCAAAAAACCATAGCATACATGAGAAACATGCTGGAAAATTCATAGCAAACCAAAAAATATGAAAAAGAAGTCTAGTGGAGGAGGTCGCGCATTTCAGGCTGTCTTAGATCAAGAGTAGCAATCTTCTTCAAGTTCATTTCCTTTTACTAAGGAACAAATAGACCAACTGTACAAGTTTCTCGAGTCTAAAAAGACTTTTTGTTTCTTAGCTCGAAAAGGTAACTATTTGCAAACTGCTCTTATTAGTGTCAATTCTAATCATGCTTGGATCATTGATTCGGGTGTAACTCATCATATGACTGGATTGTCAAGCCTTTTTTCTTCATATAGTTCTTGTGCAGGAAATCAAAAAAATTAAAATTGCAGATGGCTCTTTTTCAGCCATTGTAGGAAAATGTTCCATTGTAGTGTCCCCATCTCTTAGAGTTCATGATGTTCTTCATGTTCCCAAACTCTCATAGAATTTGTTGCCTATTAGTAAGCTAGTTCGTGATCAAAATTGTCAAGCTAATTTTTTTCCCAACTCACTGTGTTTCAGGATTTGACCTTAGGGAGGATGATTGACAATTCTAGACAAAGTGAATGACTATTTTTTTAAGGATGGTTTTGAGTCGGGGCGACAATCTCACCAAATATGTACCTATTTTGAATCTATTTTTGTTGCTGATAATGATGTTATGTTATGGTATTTTAGGTTAGGCCATACAGGTTTTAGATATTTGAAACATTTGCTTCCCAAGTTATTTGATAATAAAGATCTATCCTTATTTCATTGTGAAATATGTAAATTTGCAAAACATTATCATGCTTTTTTTCCTTCACAACCGTACAAACCATTAAAACCATTTACTATGATTCATAGTGATGTTTGAGGTCCAAATTATCATACACCATCTGGTAAGAAATGGTTTGTTACTTTTACTGATGATCATACTCAACTTTGTTGGGTATTTCTATTGAAAGAAAAATCAGAAGTTGAAAAGGTTTTCAAAAACTTTTACAATATGGTGCAGATTCAGTTTCAAACTAATATACAAATTTTCATAAATGATAATGGAAAAGAATATTTCAGTATGATCTTGGAAAACTTTTTTCTAGAAAAAGGGATCATTCATTACAGTTCTTGCATTGATACATCTCAACAGAATGGAGTTGCTGAAAGGAAAAATAAATATTTATTGGAGGTGGCCGGTGCATTACTTTTTACTACTAAAGTTCCTGAGTATTTGTGGGGAGAAGTTGTTTTAACTGCATCATACTTAATAAATAGAATGTCTTCCAAAGTTTTGCAATACCAAACTCATTTCCAAGTGTTCACAACAATTTTTCCTCATGCCAAACTTTCTGCAGATATCCCTCTAAAAGTTTTTGGCTGCAAAACTTTTGTCCACGAACATAGGAAAATTGGCAAACTCAAACCTAGAGCTATAAAATGTGTTTTCATTGGTTATTCCCCACATCAAAAAGGTTATAAACGTTTTGATCTAGTATCAAAATTTTTTTTGTCACAATGGATGTCTCTTTTTTTTAAAAACAACGGTTTTTTAAGGATATTCATCTTCAAGGGGAGACTTGTAAGGAAGATTCATTTGTCAACTCTTGTGATATCTTTTTTTTAGATGATGTATTTGTTTCCTAAGATCTTGAGTCCAATGCACCTACAATAAATAACCAAGAGTTACGTGTTGAAACTCCACTTACTCTGAGTGATGTTCCTTCTACATCTGGGCCTATATCTGAAAATCAAAATTTTGAACAACGATCTTTGGAAAATGAAAGCAAAGGACGACCTACTATAATGTCACAACATGATAATATTATGACAACAAGCAATAGATTCATAGAAGGTGACCAAACTTGGAAAGAGATTGTTTACTTGAAGAAGAACCATAAGCAAAAGAAAGACGAATTAACTCTTCATCACAGTCATGAATCCGAACTAAGGACAAATCAACAATCTGAATCTAGTGCGTGTAATTTCTATTTTTTTCCTAAAACTTTTAATTTTGATATCCTTATAACCCTTTGCAAAGGAGTAAGATCCTGTACTAGATATCCCTTATTTAAATTTGTGTCATACTCAAATTTATCTCTATCTGTTGTTGCGTTTACATCTAAATTGTCAAGTGCAGAAATTCCTAGCAATGTACAAGAGGCTCTAGAAATTCCAAAGTAGAAGGAAGCAGTAATTGAAGAGATGAGAGGTCTTGAGAAGAACAGTACTTGGAGTGTCGTGGCATTGCCAGTAGGGAAGATGACTGTAGGTTGTAAATGGGTCTTCACTGTGAAATATAACTCTGATGGTTTACAAGGGAGATACAAGGCTCGATTAGTAGCTAAGGGATTCACCCGGATATATGGCATATATTACTTTGAAACTTTTACTCCTGTTGCAAAATTGAACATGGTAAGGGTACTTTTATCTATTGCTACTAATTTGGATTGACCTTTACAGCAATTAGATGTGAAAAATGCATTTCTAAATGGAGACTTGGATGAAGAAGTGTACATGGATAGTACATCGGGCTTTGAAGAGAAATTTGGTTCCAAAGTGTGTAAACTAAAGAGATCATTATACAATCTCAAACAATCCCTGAGAGCTTAGTTTGAAAAATTCACACAATCTGTAAAAAAATAAGGATATTCCCAGGGACAAGCTGATCATACCTTGTTTTTCAAATTCTCTTCTGAAGGAAGGGTTGCTGTGTTAATAGTCTATGTTGATGATATTATTCTCACGGGCGGTGATGTGGTTGAAATAGAAAGATAAAAGAAAAGTCTTGCATTAGAATTTGAGATCAAAGATTTGGGAGCTTTAAGATATTTCCTTGGAATGGAAATTGCCCGTTCAAGGAAAGGAATTGTGGTATCTCAACGTAAATACATCCTTGATTTCCTAAAAGAGATTGGGATGAGTGGTTGTAGACCTATTGAAACTCCTATGGGTCCAAATGTGAAACTTTAGAAAAAAAGAAGTGTTCCTATTGATACTAGTAGATACCAGAAATTGGATGGGAAATTGATCTACTTGTCTCATACTCGACCAGATATTGCTTTTTCAGTCAATGTTGTGAGTCAATTTATGCATACACCTTATGAAGAACATCTTAAGGTTGTATACCGGATTCTGAGATATTTGAAATCTACTCCCGGAAAATGTTTGTTTTTTAAGAAGATTAATCAAAGGAGTATTGAAGTATTTACAGATGCAGATTGGGCTGGCTCTGTAACTGATAGGAGATCCATTTCGGGTATTGTACTTTTGTTTGGGAGAACTTGGTAACTTGGCGAAATAAAAAAATAAAGTGTTGTTGCCCTAAGCAGTGCATAAGCTAAATTTAGTGTGATGGCTCAAGGAATTTGTGAGGTATTATGGTTACAAAGAATTATCAATGAGTTTAAGAAGGTGAAACTTCCTCTGAAGCTGTATTGTGATAATAAGGCTTCAATAAGCATAGCTCACAATCATGTCCAGCACGATAGGACAAAGTATATTGAGATTGATCGGCACTTTATCAAAGAAAAACTTGAAGCTGAAACTATTTGTCTACCATTTGTTCCGTCTAGTCTACAGACAACATACATCATGACCAAGGGGCTTCCAAGGCATAATTTTGAGCATCTTATAAGCAAGTTGGGCAAGATTGATATCTATGCACCAACCTGAGGGGGAGTGTAGGAAAATCATGGATTTATTTCCTCTTTAGAATATTTCCTCTTTTTGATTTATTTTCTATTTAGAATATTTCCTCTTTGTATTTTTATTTTCTTACTTTTTTTATTCCTTGATTCTAAGATAGAAGTTCTATATGAACTTGTATATTTTTTTGTAATGATTTAAGAAATACAGAAAAGAAGTATTTCTCATTTTCCAACAAACATATAATTACAGTGCTTGAATTGAATTTTTCTGAACAATAGCTGATATGTTTAGATATTTTTGCAATGACTTGTTTTTCCTTCAATTATTTGCAAACTGCATAATCTATAACATTTTTGCTTGATCATTTTTACCAATCAATCTTTTATGTTTGCTAGTGATGGGCTCCATCCAGTGGCCTTTGTTAAGGCTTGATCTTTATGGATTCTTAAAGGCCAATGGTCAAAGCTTTGATAAAGCATCAACAAATAGTAATGGTTCTTTGATTGGTGGCCTTGGTGGAGGTTCTGGCGGGACAATCCTTCTTTTCCTCCAAGAGCTTGTACTTGAAGAAAACTCAAGTTTATCTGTCTTGGGGGGTAATGGTGGTCCTCTTGGTGGTGGTGGAGGTGGAGGTGGGAGAGTTCATTTTCATTGGTCTAAGATAAATAGTGGACAAGAATATTCTCCGGTTGCAAAAATAAACGGTTCAATCAACAGTAGGTATGTCTTTTTGGAATTGAATGGCTTAAATTTCTGGATGAGAGATCATTTTAGAACAAGGATCTTCAAGGGACAATGTTAATAACTTTAATATTTTAATTCTGTTGCTGTATTACTTGATAATGTGCTTAGCACACAATGGTAAGCATATTGTGATGTCTGGTAAAGTGGTCTCCAATGGCTAATATATGTGGTGTTCTAGAATTGAGGATTGAAATACTTCCTATTACTTTTTATGCCTTCTTATGCATAGAGAAGTTCCTTCAGATGATGCATATAACATTGCTCCATATTTAGCGTTTTGCTTCTTATTGTTTAACAGTGGAGGTTTTGGAGATAATGGTGGTCTTTTTGGGGAAGCAGGCACTATTACTGGGAAAAAGTGCCCAAAAGGTCTCTATGGTACATTTTGTGAGGTATTACATTGTTTACTCATACTGCCTTAATTCAACTAGAAGTTTATTGTGAAGAGGGTCCTGCTTAACAGTATAGGTATGGGCTGACTACCTCATCTTTTAGAGAGGCAGGAAGTTTGTTGTCTTTTGAAATATCATTCTTTCCTTTTTGCCTCCCATTTTGTATTAGTTATAGGCATTGTTCGTAGTGTAGTAGATTTAGTATCTTCTATAAACTTTTTGTGCACTTGTCAACAGGAATGCCCTATTGGCACTTATAAAGTTGATGAAGGCTCTGATGTGAGGCTATGCATTCCTTGCTCTCTTGATCACCTTCCTAATCGTGCAAATTTCATATATGTCCGAGGTACACACATACAGCTTGTGGACTGTAGTATGTGTCTCTCTTTCCGTTTTCGGCTTGTTTAGTCTTAGTTGAATTTGGTGCAGGCGGAGTTACTCAGCCACATTGTCCCTATGAATGCATATCCGACAAATACAGAATGCCAAATTGCTATACTCCTCTTGAGGAGCTGATCTATACATTTGGAGGCCCTTGGCCTTTTGCCCTTCTACTGTCTTGCCTCTTGGTGCTTCTTGCTGTAATTTTGAGTACACTGAGAATGAAATTGGTTGGATCAGGTTCTTCTTATGGTGCAAACTCAATTGAGCACCAAAGTCACTCCCATTTTCCACATTTACTTTCTTTATCAGAGGTACGATATTGATAGCAAAACATTCCATGTGTCAGCTTATGTTGTTTATATCTATAACAGGGTAAATGTGCATTTCTTGTTAATTTTTACATAATACAGTTTTATTAACTCTAGGTCCGGGGAACAAGAGCTGAAGAAACTCAGAGCCATGTATACAGAATGTATTTTATGGGCCCTAACACTTTTAGGGAACCCTGGCATCTTCCTTACTCTCCTCCCAATGCGATTATTGAGATTGTGTAAGTCAACTTTATGGCTATAAAATGCATTTGATAGTAGCTTAATTAATAACGTCGTATTACAATTTATCTGGGTTAATAACGTGTTCCCCAGTGAAGTGGGATCAATCGAAACCTCAATTTTTCACTCTAAAATTGTTGACTTTGGTAAATAACCTACTTCTTGATCTATCTGGGCAGTTTTATTATTATTATTATTATTATTATTATTATTATTATTATTATTATTATTATTATTATTATTGTTTTTTTACTTTTACATTACACCTGCTATGGGTTGTCGCTCTTTAGGGTAGGGTCATTATAGTTGTTGGTTTGTTTTGTGAAGTCTTCAAGCACATCATTGTGCATCCCTTGAAGTCCTTAATATTAGCAGTACATAAAGCTGATGCATCCGGTAGTCTATGCCAGATTGGTTAATATTAATTTCACTTAATAGGGGAGCCATTTTGATCCGCAGGTATGAAGATGCTTATAACAGATTTATTGATGAGATCAACTCTGTTGCTGCATATGATTGGTGGGAAGGTTCAATCCACAGCATTCTTTCAGTCATTGCCTACCCTTGTGCCTGGTCGTGGAAGCAGTGGCGGCGGAAGAAAAAGGTCCATCGACTTCAGGAATATGTCAAGTCTGAATATGACCATTCATGTCTCCGGTCTTGTCGATCCCGTGCCCTGTACAAAGGAATGAAGGTTCGATGCATTATGCTTTCTTAATTCAGCTGCTGCTTACTTAAAATGAACCAACTTTTTTAAATTTTATAACCTTTTTGGCATTGGTAGTTTCTATCTAAAAGCCATCAAATTGTTTTTATACAGGGGCCGTAATCAAGTTGAGCCAAATCAATAGAACATACTAATATTTCAAGTCTGCTTTTTTTTTTTTTGGTGCTCAAATTTGAGTGCATGATATAGTCTAAATAAGAGAAGCTCCCCTCAGTTCATATTAAAGTTCATCTTTAGTTTTGAATTGAAGCTCATATAACTTGAGTGAGCTTGAGTAGATTGTTTAAATAATATTCAAAACTATTTAAAAATTGAGTGCCTGATCAGACTAACGAGCTACTCAACAACACCACCAAGCTTTAATATCTTATCTAATACAATTCAAAAAATATTACTTACACAGACTAAAATAGCCTCAAATTGATAATTATTCAATTCTTACCAAAATATTAATACCAAGAGAGTTCATTATATATTTTTATTCATCAAGTAGAAAAGTGAATTTGTCACACTAAAATGATAAACTCATTGGTATTGCATAGTTTTTGTTCATGCCATATCAGCAATTTTCAGATTATGTTTATAGAAAACTATTTATCAAAATATTGTATATTGTTATTGCCAAAAAAGGAAAAAAAATCTAGTAAGAACTATAAATCATTTGTAATATGAGTTTATTGAGTTGATGGTTTCATGAAGAACTAAAAGGTATTGGGTCTTTTAGCATGAAGAATTAATATGATTTATCTCAGTTAAATTATATACTTTTTCTGTTAAATTTTAAGACATTTACTATTAGTTAAAAAGAATTTTTTTTTTCATTTAGAACTATTAATACAATATGATAAATTTTATGTGAGTACTAGTACAATAAATCAAACTCGCATAATATATTAAATAATATTATTAGAAATATCATATAAAATAAAGAGTATTATTAGAGATGTGGTAATAATTAAATAGAATTAAAGCTAATTAAAAGTTGAGAGAGAGAGAAAAAAGTTAAAAATAGAAAAAAAAAAAAAAAAAAAACCTTAAAATGGTTGTAATTGAGTGCACCTGTTGAATAAATCCTTTGACCGTTATTAAAGTTTCTTTAATAAGCTTGTTTTAAGTATATATCCCGCTTTTTTCCTTTCCTGCACTAGCATGCTTTATGTTGGACCTTGGTATCCCATTTTCTTAATCGCTGGATTAATAGTGGGTACAACTTTCAACTCAAAGCATCAAAGGTTTTTATATCTTATCCAGAGTTGCATGATATGGAAGATATGTAGAGATATTAGTAATCTGTTAGAACTAAAAACTAGCAACTACATGTAAGTTTCTTGCTCAAGTTCGGTCATCTCAGTGATCTTATTGCTTTAAATTTGCCAATAATGAAGGGCAATTAATCTCTTCGTTGTTAGAGACCCTTTTTTCCCTTTCTAAAGAATTTGTTATTTATATTCCTTTAATATGTGAAGATCTACATTTTCATTTTTCTTTTACGACCGCAAATTGATGAAGGTTGGAGCTTCACCAGACTTAATGGTTGCTTACATCGATTTTTTCCTTGGTGGAGATGAGAAGCGTTTGGATATAGTATCTATAATACAGAAAAGATTCCCAATGTGCATAATATTTGGTGGGGATGGGAGCTACATGTCACCTTATAGTCTTCACAGCGACACCTTGTTAACTAATCTCCTTGGACAGGTATTTTATCATGTAACTCTCATCATTCTTTCTCTAATATTTTGTTTGACAAGAAGCAATATGCTATTTCCAGCATGTCCCGGCATCTGTGTGGAATCGTTTGGTGGCTGGTTTAAATGCTCAGTTGAGGACTGTGAGACATGGGTCCATCCGCTCTGCGCTACTTCCTGTCATTGATTGGATTAAAAGTCATGCCAATCCCCAACTTGAGTTTCATGGGGTGAAGATAGAGCTTGGATGGTTCCAAGCTACTGCCTCTGGTTACTATCAGTTGGGTATATTGGTAATGTTTGGTGAATATTCTCTCCAAAGTATGCACCAGTCTGATTTTATGGATAGAAGCAATGGTGAATTCACAAGGTAACTAAATAGTATTATGAGATTATTTGCACTTCATTATCATTGTATGCCTTATAAAATCCCTGTCACAACTTTAAGAGATATGACTACAATGTGAGATGGAATGTTGATTTTCTTTTGCCAAAGGACATAAAAATGTAATCCTTGCATAGGTTTCCTATTTAAATTTACCCTCAACCTTCGGCATTGGTAATAATTTTAGCTAACTTACTAAAACGTGTAGAAGTAGGACTATAAACGAGCTGAGCCAAATAGTAAGGAGCTCAAGCTCAGCTTGTTACATTTTTGGTTAAGTTCAACCTCAGCTCGTATTAAAATTACTAGATTCACGAGCGACTGAAGCTCGATTCATTAAATACTCATTAAGCATGCTTAATGAGCTTAGTTTGAGCTCGATAATCATCATATAAACGAGCTGGAGCTCGATAATCATCATATAAATAAGCTCGGGCTCATTTATGAGCTCATATAAATGAGCTTGAGCTCGTTAATCAAATTTCATTTAAAACATAATTAAAAGTGAAAAAAAAAAACAAATAAACACAAATTTAGAAATTAAATCAATACAAAAAGCAAAAGAAATGAAAATATTGCTCAAATATTAAAAAAACAAATCAATACACAAATAACAAGTACTAACATAAGATAAAATTCTAATAGTACAAAGTACAAGTCCCAAACACAAAATCTATATGAAAAATGAAACTACAAGTGCAAATAATTAAATCAATACAAATAATCACAATGAATATCTCTATAATATATTCACATCTAATGCCATATCAAATAAAAATGCCATAGAGACCCAAAATTAGTACCCCACAGATCTCCCTTTGCCTCTATTGGAGCCACATTATCAATTGAGGTCCTTTAATTTTATGAAATGGTTGGCCCCAAATCTACCATAGGAAATTCAATTATATCAACTTACCAACCAGAAAATGTAACACAATGAGATTTTCCCGTGTACATTCTCTAATAGGAAAACAAAATCATATAGAGCCTCTACTTATCTTACATATTAACAGGCTGCTCTTGAGATTGAAGTAAGATTGAAGCAAAAGGATGAATCAAAGGCCTGAAAAAAAATAATAATAAAGACCAAGTGAGTATTCTATGGTTTTCAATCATTTACAATTTTACATTATAGATTAAAAGAAAAGGACATCAATTAAGCACCACCTATAATAAATAAAAAATGAACTTGACGGAAACAAATGCTCATACAGTATGAAAAAGAAAAAGTAAAAAGTTAAAACCAAACATGAAGCATTTGTCATGAGACATGTAATATCCTATATAATCACCTATATCCATTTGTTCAAAGTTTCTACAAAATAAAGACCTCAGTCTGCAAGAATTTCAATGGAAACAGAAGAATAGTGATAGTTCAAGTTGTCTTTCCCAGCAATCAAGTGAACCCTACAATGAAGAGTAAAGAAGAAAAGTAACAATAAAAGATACATATAAGGCTTAAAGCAATTAATGTATATATAGAGTCCATATATATATAATCTCATGCCTCTTTTTTTCACTGCAATATTTAGGCTATTATTGAATTTGTACTTCATTATCTCTCAACTAATTTCCTTTAAGTAATTAACGGTTTTTAGTCAGACACTGGATATCATATTTTTGCTCAGGATTAGTGACTGGAACAAGAAGATAAGAGAACTATTGATTCTTGACAATCTTTGTGTCAGTCACTTCAATCTTGAATCAAAAAGATAATTTCTGGAAATATTTTAGATGTTGTGGATACTGAAATCCCATTAGTTTATGGTGTAAGACTTCAGACAATTAAATTATGGAGTTAGAGTTGAATTAGGGGGTCAAAATCTGACAGTGATTGTAGAAACGGTAAGTGATTTAACATGGATTTAATGCCAACCTTGCAGACTATGTTATAATCAATCGGATCCTCTTTTCGACCCTTCAATATCATATTCATAGCAAAGAATTTTATGCAACCAAATGCAAACACAAACCCACCTAGCAGATACAAACCACATGCAAATTTACACTTATACGAAATAGAAATCACAGTAAAGCCCACCCACAAGCACACACAAATAACCACAAATTAATTTCTTAATACGCTCAAGATCTTATATTGCTAACAACCCAATCCATCAAATTGAAAATAGAATAAAACCCAGATAGCAAAAAAAAATCACTTATTATGGTCTAAGATCACTTACAGATAATATGGTCTAAGATAATTGAAAATACAAAAGATTTAGAGTGATAAGCTGAATGGAGAAATGAGCAAGAAAAAGAGTACCTGTCGATCTAGAAATATAGGGAAGCCACTAAGACCTTGGCGGCAAAAAAGCAGAGAACAGCAAGAAAGAATCTGAAAATCAGGGGAGGGAAAGAAAACCCATTCTGAAGGCAAATCGGTGGTCTTCTCTAGCAGCAGCAAGCTTTATCAGTAATTTGATGCTGAAATCAGAGGAAGGAGATGCTAAGAGAAAGCAGGGCAGCAGAGAAGTCTGTAGGTGTTGTTTAGAAAATGGGAATGGATTGAAAGAGAGTTTGTAAAACCCTAAAACTAAAAGGCTAAAGCCAAACGGTGTCACATTATTCTTATTTTTCAAAATAATATTATTTTATTTAATAAATTATTATGACATAAATTATAAAATATTAATATACGAATATGTTTGCGAGCCTATAAACGAACATGTTCATAAGCTAACGAACCAAACAGTATAGAGCTCTGCTCGTTAAGGCTAACATACGATTTTAAACGAGTTTTTTTCCAAACCGAGATCTAAATAGCTCACGAGTAGCTTGGTTCATTTACAACCCCATGTAGAAGAATGTTTTTAGTTTTAAACTCCTTAAATAAAATATTAATTTTTGCTTGCTTTTGCTTATTATTATTATACAACTAGAACTTTGTGCACATTTTCAATTTTATTAATTTTACTATAAATCTTTGCCATTGGATACATGTTTAAGAAGTTCACTGAAATTCAAATAAGTATATATGTGGTTTTTAAACTTCACTCCAGCGAGCTTTGGATTGGTTTTGGAGTCATCACCAATGTTTTTCATTGTTGGGGTTACACGAAACTTGTAGCAATGCAAACAGAGATCAATTCATCTTTCCTTATTGCACTCCTACAAGATCATAATAAATTTTAAAAGACTTTAATACCTTAGGTTGTTTTCAATAAACTATTACCTTTGGTCCTCTATTTAAATGTCTCACTTTTATTCTCTAGGAAAAGTGCCCCATGTACAAGTAGAAGTCTTAAGGAGCTAAAGCAGGATCAGCCATACATGAGTCAAGTTTTATCTCGTAAAAAGATGACTGGAGGGATTAATGGAGGTCTCATAAACGAAGCTACTTTGAAATCTTTGGAGTTCAAGAGGGACTTTCTCTTCCCACTTTCTCTCTTATTGCACAATACAAGACCTGTTGGGCGACAGGTAATTAGTAATGAGATTTAGCACCCATTACAAGGCCCAATATTTGGACTGTTGTTATCTAATGCTTACTCATATGTTTTTCAGGATGCTCTTCAGCTCTTTATAACTATTATGCTTTTGGCTGATCTTTCCATCACGCTTCTCACTTTGCTTCAGTTCTATTGGATTTCTCTTGGAGCGTTCCTCGCAGTCCTGCTTATTCTTCCTCTATCCTTGCTTTCTCCATTTCCTGCTGGCTTGAATGCCTTGTTCAGCAGAGAACCTAGAAGAGCTTTACTGTCTCGTATATATGCATTGTGGAATGCTACATCTCTATCTAATATTGTAAGTTGTACTCACTGTGCAGTATGATTTCCAAATAATGTTTGTTTTGAGCTGGATCGACATAGGGCAGCACACTGTCATTCATGAAATTGAAGAAAGAAACCCTTAATCTTATCATGCTCATAATTTATATTGAGGACCTCAGGAAAGTAGCTGGCATGGTCCGCATGATTATTTTCTGAGGTTGACTTGCATTGACTCTTGATTTGCTTTTGCAGGCTGTAGCTTTCATCTGTGGCACAATTTATTGTGGATTTTCTTCTTTCCGGCCACCAGAGAAGGAAAATATGTGGAACATTAGAAGGTGAGATACTGATATTTGATTATTTAATTTTTTTTATCTATACATATAATTGAACTAAAAGCTAGTAAAAACTGATGGTCAATCTCAATTTGTTTTGCTTGGATACATTGGCCGAATCTTCTTACAAGCAAAAATCACAATTAATCTCTCTTTTTTTTTTTACATGAAACACAAGTTTGTAGGCAATATGAATTCCTCTATATAATATGCATGTTGCGTTATATTTGATGTTAGCTTTCCTGTATAATTCAAATATAGGAATTTCTTTCTTTTTCTTTTTTTTTTTTTTATATTCATGCAAAATCTTGAGAAGCAAATGCCACTCTAGTAAAAAGAACATCGTCTTCTAGTAAATTTGACCTTCCCTTTTCTTCCTCTTGATTAGCTGCAGGAACCAACGTAATTTGTCAAACATAGTTTTATTGTACATGTACTGTAAGGATGGCAGATATCGTTGTCCGAATTCCATCTTTGCAGCCTATGCATGCTAGGGAAATGTGTACTACTGTAGCCTGCCTTCAGTCTTAAATTTTCTTTAGAAGTCCGTCTTATTTGTGCTTGTTCTGTGTTTATAAACAGGGAGAACGATAAATGGTGGTTGCTGCCAACAATCCTCCTCCTATTCAAGTCAATTCAGGCTCGTTTTGTAGATTGGCACATTGCTAATCTGGAAATGCAAGATTTTTCATTGTTCTGTCCAGATCCAGATGCTTTTTGGGCACACGAATCTAGTTCTTGATTTCAAAGCTCACGCATATGAACGAACTGCCAAGTTGGCGTTTCCCTATCATGTCGAAAGGGTCAGACAAGAAAAGGCATTTATGTTGTGCAGATTGGCCCAGGTGTGATTGCTTTGCTATGTAAATTTTTTCCCCACGTGTAAAGCATTGTTTTTAGCAGTTGCAGTTTCTCTTTTTGTAAGTATTGATCGTGCAGGAACCACTGAAGGTGAGTAGTGTGAGAAGTATAGAATCAGTGAATATGGTAGATATGTACGTGCATTTTTTTTTTTCTAATATATATTTACAGAAATTACACTAGATTGAAATTATTTTTGTAAGATAAGAAATTTTTGGTTGTTGCTTTCCCTCGACTTTCTTAACTTTCTCCAAGTTCAGCATGGAATATTTGCCTAAAGTTGGGCTTAAAAAGCATTAATACCACCATAGCCCTCCATCCTTGAGCCCAATCCTAAACCTGTCGTCCTATGGAAAAGAATTGTGATGGAAATTTTACAAAAATGGATGGAAACGGTGAAATATTTACATAATTATCGGTCATTAAAATTTTTTTCATAAAATATGCAAAAATAATTACAATAATATTTAAATTTGAAAGTCACTCCAAAATGTATACAAGTAGTATATTTTTGAAATATCTTTGGTATAATTTGAACATATTTTAGTGTAATTTGAAAAAAAAAAAAAGAACAAAAGAAGAAGAAAAAAAGAAAATTGAATCCAAATTGGAAGCGTTATAAATTCTTAAATTAACAGCATTTAATTCATTGTTGAACATTTGATATATCTAGTGAATATATCCAAATTGGGTATACTATGAAAATACTTTTAGGATATTTTAACTATATCTAGTGAATTTCTTTCAGAAATATTTTGGATATATTTTGAAAATTTTGTAAAAATACTTTAATTAGATATACTTTAGTAGGTGATTTTATAAAAGAAGAAAAGATTACATAACATTGAATTCTTCTCAATTTAAAAGTTCAATTGCATTCAGTATCATTAATTTTTAAACAAATTCACATAGTATTATTCAATTTTCAAAAACATAAAAAAGAAACTGGCTACTTTTCTGATCATTTTATGAAGGTTACCCTCCGCCAATTTCAGACAATCAAATTCTGAAAATTGTTTAGTTCTATGTACGATTTTAATCCCAGCCCCAAACACTCTGCACAGGTAGCAGCTTTTTTCGCATCAACACTATTGGTTCAATGTCTTAGGTAATGACTAGAGATAGAGTGAGAAAGAAAAAAAGGGACATAAAAAAAAATTAATTTCAGTAAAAATAAAAAAAAATGGCAGTAATTTTGAAAAGAAAAATTAAAAACCGGTAACAGAAAAAAATTCCTCAATTACGATTGGGACTGTACATGGAGCCTAAATATTTAGAATCAAATGGTGAAAAAATATAAAATCAAACTATACTGTTGATTTTAATAATTTAATTTTTAAATGTTAAGCATCATATGTAAAATTGGAAATAGAGTAATTTGATTACATGTCCAAAGATGAATCTACTATTTGTAGGTTGATTGCTTAAACACCCATTACTTAATTTGATTTTCAAACTTACTAATGTATCACAAAAAAATAAATTAAGTTTTTTTTTTTAACTGTAAATATTATTAAGAGGCCTCCAAACCAAATTAAATTTGAGAAAACTTACTATTTACCTCTAGAGATTTGACATAATATACTAATATCTTCGATTTGCTCCTTGTATTTTATAATGTTCTACTAATTAGTTATTTCTCTAGATTGTTGTGAAATAATGAAAAAAATTTACTATTTATTATTATATGATGTTTGATTTATTATATTAGTACCCTCTTATTTGATCTATTATATTAATATCTCCTAAGTAAAAGAAAATATTATTTATGACCAACGGTAAATACTTTAAAATTTAACAAAACAATTATATAGTTTAATAGAAATAAAATATAGAGAACAAATTGTATAATTTTTAAATATCATATAATACTAATCTATTATGTAAAAGAAGGTAAATAGTGATTATTTCTTAAATTTTCAGTTATTTCATAAAGCAATTCAACATTTTTATCTGAGCATCTGTGTGTACATATAGGACATGGGCCTGACCCAAATGACCCGAGCCCAATCCAATTCAGGTTTCATTGTAACTTAGTATTTTTGCACTTCCTTAATTATTAGCAATTTTACAAAAATACCAACAAAGATACTCATTTTTATTTTTACCAGCTCTCAATATTTTTTTCAATTTTACAGAAAATAACTTTCTAAAATTATAACAGTATATAACTCTCAAAATCACCCAAAAATGTCATGATAGTATATTTTTGGTATACCTTGGAGATATATTAATTCAATTTTTACAAAAAAACAACAAAAGAAGAACAATTCAATCAATAAAAAAGAAGAAGAAGAAAATTACAATTCAATCAAAATCCAAAACATCACAAAATTTCAAACAAATAGTTTAGTATACATTTCAAAATGTCTTGGATATACCTTGGGAATACCTCTAGAATATATTAGATATACCTTGGGGATATTTTGAATATATCTTGGGAATTTTCAATGAATTTCCTAGAGGGAAATATCTTTGGATATACCTTGGGGATATCTCAAATATACCTTTGAGAATTTCATAGGAATACATCGGGTATACCTTAGGGATACTTAAGGTATATTTTAGAAATTCCTTGGGAATATGTTAGGGATACTTTGAGTATATCTTGGAAATTCTTTGAGAATTTTCTGGAAAAAATTCTCTAGGAATACATTGGGTATATCTTAGGGATACTTTGATATACCTTTGAAAATTCTACGAGGATATTTCCGAGATACCTTAGTAATTTTCATAAAAACAAAAAAAAGAACAAGAACAAGAAGACATAGAGACTCAAATATCATAATAATAATTACAAACTTATCACAATCACATCATTATCATCATAACTCAATTTTGTCTCCATTTTTTACTTATAAATTCTTCTAATCATATCTTCTTTTTTCTATATTCATGTCTTCAACAACAAACCAAAAGAGAAATGAAAGCGAGAATGGAAGGGAGAGGAAGCTTTCTACATATATTCATATTCGGTACTTCTTCTTCTTCATCGTTTGCCTCTCTTAAACATAGTCTTCCTTCTTCTTCTTCTTTTGATGATTGTTCTCATCGCCATAGCAATCACAGGAGCTATCTGTATGGTGGTAGTAGATCTAAGCTGGTGTGTCAAAGAAAGCTTTGGTGTTGAAACTTTCTCAAACAAACAAAAAATTTGGTATAAAAGAAATTAATTTAAGATTGAAAAGAAGAAAAATTGCAAGTAATTATGAAAAGAAAAGATAAAAAATGGCAAAGGGTAAAATTTTCTCTTAATTATTTACCGATTCCGTCTTCTCACAGGGTAAGTATGATACCAAATTTTATCATTTTATTATTATTTGATATCAAACATTTTAATTATTATAAATTGATGCTAAATTTTTTATAAATATTATAATTTGATACCAATTTTCAATTTCCAACACTGAAAATATGACACGACATACATCACTTTATTATTCACGTTAGATTTATTTTCTCATAAAATACATCAAAATAGTGATAATTAGATATATTATTTTTCTTTCAAATATTGCTATTTTAGAATGATTTGACATGTCATTGTTATTTTGTTATGCCGAAAATTGAATAATTACGTTAAATTATAATATTTATAAAAATTTGGTATTAATGTATAACAATAAGTGAGAAAGTGATGTGATTTGGAACATTTGTGCTTCTAGCCCGTCTTCTTACTGACAAATTTGGTGGTTTTCACCTATTCCGTCTTCTCACTGAGACGCTCGTTTACCATTTCCACTCACACCGAAGAGGCACCGAAGCAGCTGCCTTTACCACTCACAACAGCTACCATGTTGCGACAAGCATCAAGAATGTTGGCTCGGTCCGTCAATCAACACCCAAGGATGATGATGGTTCGAGCCTTGTCTACGGATGTCCCAGCCAAGCCCACCGTCGATGAATCCTTCGTAGAATCATGGAAAAAGGTCATCCCTAATATCGACCCTCCCAAGACTCCGTTGTCCTATATGCAACCTCGCCCTCCTACTCCCTCTACCATTCCTTCTAAGCTCACTGTCAATTTTGTGCTTCCATATGCATCTGAGCTCTCCGCCAAAGAGGTTTGATTTATCTTTGTGTTTCTCGTTTGGATTTGGTTTTTTGATATTCTTCCGGTGTATTTTCATCCGGGTTTTCCTTGGATTTGGAGATTGTGGCACTTATTTGGTAAAATTCTTCTGTTATGTCATTTTGCTTTTTCTATGCCTCCATTTTGGGGGTTTTTTCTATTTCGTATATCTGAATGAGGTTCCCAAGTAGAGGGGGAAAAAGGGTGATTATTATTGCTGGGAGTTCATTTGATTGGATTTGGATTATTATTGTGATTGATTTTGGATATGGCATTGTTTAATTGTTTAACCTGTCCCGAACTGTTGATTCCCTTATTATCCAAACGTAACAATAGTTGTAATAATTAGCTGACGAAGATCTGTCCCATTTTGATTGAGTTTTGAAAATGTGATTTATTAACTTTGCCCGTTAAGCATAGCAGTTGAGTTGGAGGTATGTTTACTTATCTCATTGCTTTGAAACTGTGATTACTTCATATCGGTCTGTCATTTGTATCTTAATTTTGTTGACTTTAGGCTGTTGCATTCCTCACTTTTTCTTTATTACGGTATAGGCTAAGAGGAGTCATAAAGAGAGTTTATTGTCTAAGCATTGTTGCTATTTTCAATTATATTCTTAATCTTAATTTCATATGGTTCTTACTCTGTTTTAAGGTGATTATATTAGTATATATTTATGTTTTTGAGTGATCCGTTTCATAACTGAGTTGTATATGATGACAAATTTTAGTCAAGGACAAAATGCTTTGCTTTTCATCTTGATGAGCAAATTGTGCATTATATTTATAGTGTCTTAAAATAAGCCAATTCAATGAAGATGGTTAACTATTATTCTTAATTTTGCAATGTCAAGTTGCTGGGTTAGTTCTGAATTAAATTTGGTACCAAACAAGGGCAATATCTACCTTTTATCAGAGGTCTCCCTTGTTCTCATTTTATTTTTCACAAATTTTACTCCAAAAGCATTGCATCAACATCATAATCTGACATTACTCCGTGAATTTTTTCACGTTGAAGAACGGAATTTATAGATTTAGGAATAATCAAATTACTTTCAATTCTAAGAGTGTAGAGGAATAAAAATAAGGAATTGAATTTGTTTTTCACTCATACCCTTGATTGTGGATTTATGAAGTGTTGATAGAAAATTTTTACATGTTTTCACCTGTTTGAAAAGTCCTTTTTATATATATATATATTGCCTCTGCTCTATCAGAAAGTTTGCATCATAGTTCGATTTGTGTTGAATTCTCTTATGTTCAAATTATTATATGGCATATATAACAAGACCCTTTTGGGGGCAATAATTGTGGATTTTACATTCATCAATATATAAGTCTGCTTTTTGATGCAGCAGTATATTCTGGTACCAAAACCCGTTTGGGGACCAATAATTGCATATTTTACATTCTCAAGTGATCGTGTTTCCTATTTATATATTTATGTCACAGGTTGACATGGTCATTGTACCTGCAACAACTGGGCAAATGGGTGTTTTGCCAGGGCATGTACCTACAATTGCGGAACTGAAGCCTGGGATCTTATCAGTGCATGAAGGAAATAATGTGACAAAATATTTTCTCAGCAGTGGGTTTGTTTTTATCCACGCAAACTCCGTTGCTGATATAATTGCTGTCGAGGCTGTGCCAATTGATCACATTGACCCAAGCTTAGTCCAAAAGGGCCTTGCAGAATTCTCTCAGAAGCTCAACTCAGCTACGACAGACTTGGAGAAAGCTGAAGCCCAGATTGGTGTTGATGTCCACAGTGCTCTCAACTCTGCTCTCACAGGATAATGGTCCTCTGGATACAGCCTTCACTTCTATTTTCTTTTTGCTTGTTTTGTACTTCATTTGCTGTTTCCTTTATTATCTGTAAGCCGCATACTGCATAGGCCTGTCAAGATACCTCTTTTGCCGTGATTCTGAGAAAGGTAAATAAAGTCTTCCTTCCATCCCTTGGATTGATAGAGATGGCGGGCAGAGCTTTTGGTTTTTTCATGTTGTCAAAGAGTTGGACAATAAAAATAGATAATCAAATTGATCAGGTCATGTAGGAACAAGGTTCAAGTCTACTTGTCTGTTAGATGCCTTTCAGGAACATGAAGCACAATGTTATTACTTTGGTTCAAAATACCTCGTAGATTGCGAGGTTGCTATTTACTGATTATTGGTTTGGTAGAGGTTAAACTGCATTAAAATAGAAATCTCGAGTTTAACTGGTTCGTGATTTTATTTTTTTCCTCAAAATCTTTCTCCCTTTATCGCCAATTTTGATTGATAAAGAGCTCGTAAAAGAATAATAAGAACTCGGGAGTCCAGAAATAAATTCGCACTTGCTTTTCCTTCTCCAGGAAAATCTAAATAATCCTATGTTTGGTTGGGGGGATTGAGAATAGGAATGATGGAAGGCTGAAGAAATGGAACTTTCACTTCCTATGAGTTTGGTTTGAAGGGGAAGGAAGGATTACTGTCTTTCTCTGTTTGGTTACAAGGATATAACAAAGGACAGAAATAATATGCATTTGACAAATTTACTACGTACTCTTAACTAGTTTATAATTGTGTATTCTTTGAATGAAATAGCATATGGAAGGATGAATTACACGATAATATTCTAATTATTTAATTCATAATAATTCAATATTTATTATCAAAATTTATTAAACTATTTGATGGAATGTGGACATGAACTTTATATATCAGAAAATAAATTTTACTAGTACAATATTTTAAACTTCAGAATAAATAATAATTATCTTTGTCATTTCATCATAATCTAACATCTTTTTAATAAAAAATTTAACAAAATAACGTATTAGTAAAATAAGACAAATGGAGCAAATCGAATAATTTTTAAGCTTCACGAGAATATTCTAGAGTGAATAGTAATTTTTTTTTAAAATTATTAAATGGCTTGATTTTAATTTTTTTTTAATAGTATGATTTGTTGACTCATATCTCTTAAAAGACATGTTGAACTGCATTGAAATCAAATTTTACCGACCCAAATAAGAAACGTAGAGCTATACAACGCTATTGCCACCTCTTATTCACGATTGTATGGGGATTTTCCGCCCATCTAGTGAACTAAGATTACCCAGTGAAATGGGTGTTGCACAACTTTGAAATTACCAAATAAATTTCAAATGTATTTAAATAATTAGTAGTGAAATTGAAGGAACGGTATAACATAGCTTCTGGAAATTATCAAGTAATTCGAAATGAAAAAGAAGACCCAAAATTTTGTGAACAATGCAGGGTCGAATTTGTTGATTCTCGGATACGAAGATATCAAATGGGCTACATCAAACTGGCATGCCCCGTAACTCATGTGTGGTATTTGAAACGTCTTCCTAGTTATATCGCCAATCTTTTAAATAAATCTCTTAAAGAATTAGAAGACCTAAACCTCAGGCTCGAGGACGGGATTATTTGATAAAAAGATCGACTTGTCATATAACTATTTTATTAAAAGATATATCAATAGATGAAGAAGGATTGAAAGAATATAGATATACTATTATATGAAAAATATAAAGAATAGAACATATTCTTAAAAAACAAAACCCAGGATGTATAATAGAAAATAAAAAAAAATCCACAAATATGACATTTCTTGATATGTATAATAAATAGTGAGGGATTATGAGACAAAAAATAAATCCACTTGGTTTTTGACTTGGTACAACCCAAAGTCATCATTCTCTTTGGTTTGCACAACCAAAAAATTACTCTAAGGGTCTACAAGAAGATCAAAAAATAAGAAACTATATCAAGAATTATGTAAAAAAAAATACAAAAATATCTTCTGGTGTTGAGGGAATTGCACGTATAGAGATTCAAAAACGAATTAATGTGATTCAGATAATAATACATATGAGATTCCAAAAATTATTACTAGAAAGTAAACCTAAACGAATCGAAGAATTATAGATAAATGTACAAAAAGAACTTAATTGTGTGAACCGAAAACTCAATATTTCTATTACACGAATTTCAAACCCTTATGGGAATCCTAACATTATTGCAGAATTTATAGCTGGACAATTAAAGAATAGAGTTTCTTTTCGT